>OU696697.1:68436278-68468716 GCA_916050605.2 Platycheirus albimanus | reverse complement strand
TTTCACTTCAATAAATAATAAATAATAAATAATTAATAATAAATAATAATAATAAATAATAATAAATAATAAATAATAAATAATAAATAATAATAAATAATAAATAATAAATAAATAAATAATAAATAATAAATAATAAATAATAAATAATAAATAATAATAATAATAAATAATAAATAATAAATAATAAATAATAAATAATAAATAATAAATAATAAATAATAAATAATAAATAATAAATAATAAATAATAAATAATAAATAATAATAAAATAATAAATAATAAATAATAAATAATAATAATAAATAATAAATAATAAATAATAAATAATATAATAATAAATAATAAATAATAAATAATAAATAATAAATAATAAATAATAAATAATAAATAATAAATAATAAATAATAAATAATAAATAATAAATAATAAATAATAAATAATAAATAATAAATAATAATAATAAATAATAAATAATAAATAATAAATAATAAATAATAATAATATATAATAAATAATAAATAATAAATAATAATAATAAATAATAAATAATAAATAATAATATAAATAATAAATAATAAATAATAAATAAAAAAATAATAAATAATAAATATAAATAATAAATAATAAATAATAAATAATAAATAATAAATAATAAAATAATAAATAATAAATAATAAATAATAAATAATAAATAATAAATAATAAATAATAAATAATAAATAATAAATATAAATAATAAATAATAAATAATAAATAATAAATATAAATAATAAATATAAATAATAAATAATAAATAATAAATAATAAATAATAAATAATAAATAATAAATAATAAATAATAAATAATAAATAATAAATAATAAATAATAATAATAATAATAATAATAAATAATAAATAATAAATAATAAATAATAAATAATAAATAATAAATAATAAATAATAAATAATAATAAATAATAAATAATAAATAATAAATAATAAATAATAAATAATAAATAATAAATAATAAAATAATAAATAATAAAAATAATAAATAATAAATAATAAATAATAAATAATAAATAATAAATAATAATATAATAAATAATAAATAATAAATAATAAATAATAAATAATAAAATAATAAATAATAAATAATAAATAATAAATAATAAATAATAAATAATAAATAATAAATAATAAATAATAAATAATAATTAATAAATAATAAATAATAAATAATAAATAATAAATAATAAATAATAAATAATAAAAATATTAATAAATAATAAATAATAAATAATAAATAATAAATAATAAATAAATAATAAATAATAATAATAATAATAAATAATAAATAATAAATAATAAATAATAAAATAATAAATAATAAATAATAAATAATAAATAATTAAATAATAAATAATAAATAATAAATAATAAATAATAAATAATAAATAATAAATAATAAATAATAATAATAAATAATAAATAATAAATAAATAATAATAAATAATAAATAATAAATAATAAATAATAAATAATAAATAATAAATAATAAAATAATAAATAATAAATAATAAATAATAAAGAAATAAATAATAAATAATAAATAATAAATAATAAATAATAAATAATAAATAATAAATAATAAATAATAAATAATAAATAATAAATAATAATAATAAATAATAAATAATAAATAATAACTAATAAATAATAAATAATAAATAATAAATATAAATAATAAATAATAAAATAATCAAATAATAAAATAATAAATAATAAATAATAAATAATAAAATCATAATAAATAATAAATAATAAATAATAAATAATAAAATACTAAATAATAAATACTAAATAATCAATAATAAATAATAAATACTAATAAAATAATAAATAATAAATAAATAAATAATAAATAATAAATAATAAATAATAAATAATAAATAATAAATAATAAATAATAAATAATAAATAATAAATAATAAATAATCAAATAATAAATAATAAAATAATAAATAATAAATAATAAATAATAAATAATAAATAATAAATAATAAATAATAAATAATAAATAATAAATAATAAATATAAATAATAAATAATAAATAAATAATAATAATAAATAATAAATAATAATAATAAATAATAAATAATAAATAACAAATAATAAAAATAAATAATAATAATAAATAATAAATAATAAATAATAAATAATAAATAATAAATAATAAATAATAAATAATAAATAATAATAATAAATAATAAATAATAAATAATAAATAATAAATAATAAATAATAAATAATAAATAATAATAATAAATAATAAATAATAAATAATAAATAATAAATAATAAATAATAAATAATAAATAATAAATAATAAATAATAAATAATAATAATAAAAATAATAAATAATAAATAATAAATAATAAATAATAAATAATAATAATAAATAATTAATAATAAATAATAAATAATAAATAATAAATAATAAATAATAAATAATAAATAATAAATAATAATAATAATAATAAATAATAATAATAATAAATAAAATAATAAATAATAAATAATAAATAATAAATAATAAATAATAAATAATAAATAATAAATAATAAATAATAAATAATAAATATAAATAATAAATAATAAATAATAAATAAAATAATAAATAATAATAATAAATAATAAATACTAATAATAAATAATAAATAATAAATAATAAATAATAAATAATAAATAATAAATAATAAATAATAAATAATAAATAATAAATAATAAATAATAAATAATAAATAATAAATAATAAATAATAAATAATAAATAATAAATAATAAATAATAAATAATAAATAATAAATAATAAATAATAAATAATAAATAATAAATAATAAATAATAAATAATAAAAAATAATAAATAATAAAATAATAAATAATAAATATAATAATAAATAATAAATAATAAATAATAAATAATAAATAATAATAATAAATAATAAATAATAAATAATAAATAATAAATAATAAATAATAAATAATAAATAATAAATAATAAATAATAAATAATAAATAATAAATAATAAATAATAAATAATAAATAATAAATAATAAATAATAAATAATAAATAATAAATAATAAATAATAAATAATAATAATAAATAATAAATAATAAATAATAAATAATAAATAATAAATAATAAATAATAAATAATAAATAATAAATAATAAATAATAATTAATAATAATAAATAATAAATAATAAATAATAAATAATAAATAATAAATAATAAATAATAATAATAAATAATAAATAATAAATAATAAATAATAAATATAAATAATAATAATAAATAATAAATAAAAATAAATAATAAATAATAAATAATAAATAAATAAATAATAAATAATAAATAATAAATAATAAATAATAAATAATAAATAATCTATACATATAATAAAATTGTAACGGGTCGATGTCTGTACATTGAAGATATAGATGCAAAACTAATATGGGGAGTCTCTATTAGACCCACAGAAGCCAAAACAACCGTTTTTAGAATTTTTGTCTGTCTGTCTGTCTGTCTGTCTGTCTGTATGTTTGTACGCGCATCACGCAAAAACTACTGCATGGAATTGAATGCGGTTTTCGCAGATTTATTGGTAGTACGCCAACTTAAAATATAGGCTACATTTTATCGCAGGAAAATATATAATTCTGGTTGTTTTTTTTAATATTGCTGAAATCGAACATTATTCAATGAACTCAACACAAAATTAAAAGATTTTAAGGAAGTTAGCGTCTCACTTACATAATAAAATAGTGCCACACTTACCTACGTATACATGAATAGAAATAAGTTAGTCGTTCTGAATAGAAGTTACATCAAAAACATCATAGATGGCGCTGTTTACCACCATATAGACAATGCCTCATTCAGCGAAAGCAGAAATCGAAAAACAATGTAACCATAAAGAACGGCGAACGAGCAATACTTACGCCCAAAACTGATGAAGCGGAGCTGCCATAAATAGCAGTATCGGCGCGCAGCATCGTTTTGAAAGTGGGCATTCCAATTAGGTATATTCGTATATTTCTTCAGAACTTAACCCTCCAACTTTGCAATTTAAACCGTTATGATACTTCGAAATAATAATATACAGAAGCCCTAAATCTTACGGCTGTAGAGTTGGTAAAGTATATAGCTTTCATACCACGCATACCCCCCATTTTGAACCGGTTGTGCAAAAACAAAAATATACTGAGATACCTACTTTATTCTAAAATCCACGCGTACGAAGTAGCGGGCAAAAGCTAGTAAATAATAAATAATAAATAATAAATAATAAATAATAAATAATAAATAATAAATAATAAATAATAAATAATAAATAATAAATAATAAATAATAAATAATAAATAATAAATAATAAATAATAAATAATAAATTATAAATAATAAATAATAAATAATAAATAATAAATAATAAATAATAAATAATAAATAATAAATAATAAATAATAAATAATAAATAATAAATAATAAATAATAAATAACAAATAATAAATAATAAATAATAAATAATAAATAATAAATAATAAATAATAAATAATAAATAATAAATAATAAATAATAAATAATAAATAATAAATAATAAATAATAAATAATAAATAATAAATAATAAATAATAAATAATAAATAATAAATAATAAATACTAACTACAAAATAAAAAAATAAAAAAATAAATTAAACAAAATAAATAACAATTTAAAGTAATATAAGTTAGCGAAAACAGAAATCAGTCTTAAATAAATTTATTTTGAATACAAGAACAAAAAAAAAAGCAAACGAAATAATATTTGGGGAACATAATGTTAAGTTATTCCAGGTGCATATAGCTGGTTGATGAGTGGGTTTTCAGCAATATAACTGCTGTTTTTGAAATTATTCATTAGTTTTAGAATCCTATCGGAAACAAATTCAACATCCGCTCGCATGTGCAAATCCAACGTGGAATGATGCCAGGGAAGCTTGAGCATCATTTTATATATTTTGTTTTGTGAAGTTTGTAGCTTTTTTATGTGAATCTTTGCAGCATTTCCCCATACAGGGCATCCATATAATAAAATTGATTGAAAAATAACTTTATGTATTAAAATTTTGTTATGATTGGTAAGGGTAGATTGTCTATTTATAAACGGATATAGCATCTTGATTGCAATGCTGATTTTCTTAAGAGTACTAAGAATATGTAGGTTGAATGTAAGTTTTGTATCGAGGTGAACTCCAAGATATTTGACAGATTGCTGCCATTCTATAGTATTCCCATTGATTTGAAGCTGATTACAGGGAAGGTAACAAGGTTTTCTTTTTCGCGTGAAAAAGATAGCTTGCATTTTCCCAGCATTAAGCTTAATTTTCCACTTGCTATAATATTTTTCTAATATTTCAATTGCATTTTTTAAATTCGTCTCAATGTTAAGAGCAAACTTATGCGATGAAAATATTGCTGTGTCATCAGCAAAAATAGCTGATTCACAATTTGGAAGATTTGGAAAATCGGATGTATACACATTGTACAATGATGGCCCGAGAACAGATCCCTGGGGAACACCGAAACTAAAACAGAAAACGTCGGAAACACCACAATCGACATGGACTTGAAAACATCTACCAGACAAGAAACTTTGGACTATTTTACATAAGTAATTTGGAAAATTAAATTGGTTCATTTTGTATACTATTCCATTGTGCCAAACAGAATCGAAAGCTTTTTCAATGTCTATCAATATCATTCCTGTTGATTGTGATTGTACACGATGTTGTACAACATGGTTACAAATTCTTTTAATTTGATGAGATGTGCTGTGAAAGCGTCTAAGACCGAATTGTTCATCGGGGAAAATATTTTCATTAGAAACAATTTTTAAAATCTGCTCTTTTATTATTTTTTCATAGATTATGCTAATGCTGCTTAACAAGCTAATAGGTCTGTAACTCTCAGATAAATCCGGAGCTTTTCCTGCTCTTAGTATAGGAACAACCTTTGCTTTTTTCCAAGCACAAGGAAAATATTGGCATTTGAGGCATGCATTTATTATAAATGTTAAAAATTGTATCCCTAATCGTGGTAGGCGTTTCAAATAAATATTTTTAATTTTATCGAGTCCTCCCACTTTTCGTGTCTGAAGGCTTGAAATAATGCTTTTAATGCTATTCTCTACAACGAATGAATTTAATGGTGTCAGGGCAACAGAAGCGTTTAAAGATTGGATTGCATTTTTAACTAGATCATTAGTTTCACAGTCACCCAAGTTTTGAGAGACTAAATGATTATTTGCAAACTTTATAGCTAGTGCGTTTGCTTTTCCAACATCTGTAAAAAAAGTTGTTGAAGAATCTTTCAAAAATGGAATTTTTCTGTTTTTAGTTTTAACAATCTTTACTATATTCCAGAACGGTTTCCCATTTTTTTCTAATACGCTGAGTCTTTTATTCCACTCTTTATTACGATTGATAAGTAACTGATTAGATATAAGTTTGTTGAAGTAAGTAACCATACTTTGTGAAAAGGGTTGGCGATATCTTTGCCAATTTCTTCTATGTGAATTTCTCACTTTAATCAGTTCCAGAATTTCAAGAGGAATCTGTTTACAAGTTTCTTTCTTAACTCGTTTAGGAATGCTTTCGTCTATAGAAGATAATATGGTTTGCGTAAATTCTTGAACTATAGTGTCCACATCATCTGTACCAGAAATATATTCAAGGTCTGTGGAAACATTTTGCAGTCTCATATTTATTTTTGTCCTAAATAATTTCCAATTTGCATTTTTCAAATCTTGAAAATATTGCACTTTTTTCTCACCCGACCATAAAAGATCACAAAAAACAGGATTATGATCAGAACTTAAAGCGCTAAAAGATACTGGTTGTGTAAACAGGGGGGAACAAGATATTTATCGGTAATGTTCTATAAATTTTTGCGTTACAAATCATCAAGACATCCTTCCTTAGGTTGAAAGAGACTAAATTTTTTTTTGTAGAATGTCAATAAAATGCAAACAATTAAAAAAACATCAAATAATCAACAAACAAAAAATTAATGGAAGAGCAAATCATTAAAATATCAAAATTATGTAACAAGATTGCACGTGTTGTTTGATATGTATGTTCAGTGAATTTAGAATATCATGAAATGTCAGATTTATTTCTTCTTCGAAGACAAGAAATAAATACAGAAATGTCACATTTCTTGCAATTATTTATTTCTAGTGGAGGCCCAGGGTAAAGAGATTCCGCTTCATAGAAGAAAAATGGGAAAAGGAAGGAACGAAAAAATGTAGAGGCAATCTCACATCGGTTCCTTTTTCTTCTATGAAGCGGCCTGTCTTTATTATTAGTTAGTCTATAGCACAACCAATTGACCAATTGACATACTATAATATATAAATTTATAATATGTCAATGCGTAGAGCCATGGACCTAGTAAGTATGGACTGCTAGTTGATTTTCGTTTCCATACAATATCTCTGAAAATTGTGTCGCCAACACTAGCGCTCTACGTGCAAGTTGTGAAAGTTGTCTCTACAAGAAACTTATTTTCAATGTTTGACAGAAACTAAAACTGAAAACAACCTCAATTTATGAGCGGTGAAAAAAATCCGACCAAACGTTTTGCTTATGGCTAAATTTTATTTATTTCAAAATAATGGAAACGTATGTAATTCATAATAATCATAATTCAATACACTATTTTGTCCCTCCTTTCTAGTCACAAGGAGGAAATGAAAAAAAAACGCCGAAAAGAGATCATTTTGTTTCCACATCTCATGTCGTGAGCGAAGGGCGCTTTTTTGGAATCAACGTGAAGTTGGCTCCTAGCAGTCAATACTTACTAGGTTCGTGCGTAGAACCAGGGACCTAAAGTGCTGAATGGGGCGCAACAGCAGACTATATAAGTTTCATCATTCCCCTAGGAGGAGCCTAGGTATAGGTACACCAAAAGACATTTTCCATCAAAACTATCAACATTTTTATTTTAAATCCTAATAAAAATAAAATTATAAAACAACTGTGCCGCTTCTTCTTGGGCGTCTCCCTTTAGTTTTGTGAATTGTCAGGGGAAGGTTCTTCTGTCGCAAATAGAAGTTTTCATTGCCCTTGGACGAGTAAGTGTCGTCCCCGATGAGCACACGAAGTGCCATGTTCTTTTTCAGTAGTTTGTCATAGAAACGCCTTCCCGCATCTACAAATTCTGGTCCTAATGCACTCAACTTTTTGTCTATGGATGTGTCGTACAGGACCTGATTGTAGTCCCAACTTTCAACTCC
This sequence comes from Platycheirus albimanus, assembly GCA_916050605.2. Taxonomy (NCBI): domain Eukaryota; kingdom Metazoa; phylum Arthropoda; class Insecta; order Diptera; family Syrphidae; genus Platycheirus; species Platycheirus albimanus. The sequence continues at coordinate 68,460,392 of OU696697.1, read as the reverse complement.
AAAGAGTCCTAAAATCACGTACATTACTAGACGAAGCTGAAAAGACGAGGTTAACTATGATTGTACACACAAATCAAGGAATCTCCTTACGTAAAGTGGCTTTGCAAGCAAATTCAACTTGAGATTAAGGTAGCTGCCAATACTGTATACAGTCAGAAAGGATACACTGGGGAAAACTGAGTTGAGAAGCATTCAATGGGTTTGCAGTTGCAAAATAGTTTTGCAAATTCCGAAGACTTGTTCCTCTTTCTGGAGGCCAAGTGTTTCCTGCAATATCTGGCCACTTTCTGATCCCCATTTAATCTGTTCGTTGCTGAAACGAATCTTACTTCGACCGATGGTGTCGATTGAACTATATGAGTAGTTGGTAGGGGTGCCAATGAGACCACCGTATTTGGATTTCGTTGATCCTAACGCAAAGTAACAAGTAATTTACTCTTTCATTGGATTTTATAAAACAGTCATTTTACCTGCAGAGAACATATTGAAGCCATAGACTATAAAAGGTTTCAGAACCTTACGTTCATACGCAGGGACTTCCAGCAGGTTCCTTCGATGAATTCAATGTAGCCTCGGCAGAATACTAGTGGGCCTGCCATCAGGCCTTGGAAGTTCAAAACATACGAAAAATATTCCAGTGCAGATGGAAGCTTTTGTAGTGAATCATATTGTTTAGCTTTGTTCATGTCCTAGAGTTGTTTTTGGGAGATTACCTTTTATGATATTTGTTTAAAATAAAAAAAAAAACGTATTAACCTTTTGTTCTCTTGCGAAACCATCATGGATACTGAAGGCCAGACTAGTAACTTTTTGGGTTATAATCATAAGCGGTCTGATTATATCTAACGAACATCAGCCATAGTCATATATGTATTTGACCATGGACCTTTTTATTAAGGAAACATTATCCTTAAAGCTACCATTAGACGGTAATGGTCCTTGCAAGGACAGTCTGACGTCATTATGACGTATTTATTTGTCCTAAAATCAACATGTCGTCTAATGGACATTGTAAAATGCTGTCCTTGCAAGGACAACCACAATGTCCACCACAATGTCACAATGTCATGTGTCCTTGCAAAGACAAATTACAAGGACCGTGTAATGGTCCTTCCATTGTTGATGGGACACAAGGACAAATTTTTTTGACATCTAGTCCTTGCAAAGACCATGTCCCAACAATGCAACAGCAAGAATTTCAGCCGGGACATTGTTGCTTGGAATGTCCACTTTTCAGGGTGGATTTGTTGTTGTTAAATTTCAATGAGCTGCCAAAGTGACATCAGATTTTGACAATCTTGCGTGCATTTGCTCTGTTCCCACTCTGAACTTTCGTTTGGACCACACAGAACGAACTCTTCGTGTTGGCCCTTGGTTGTTGTCGTCGTCGTCGTCGTCGCTGCTCTCCAATATATGTGCTGCGACAATCGCCATCTGCAACTTTCGATTGTAGTACGACATACTTCCTGTTATAACTATAATTTTATTATATTATATTTAATTGAAATTATTTTATCGAAAAACTTTACACACATACCTCTCGTGAATATTTTCTAGAGAAAAAAAGACAATACGATGGTCACTCAATTTATAAATGTCCCCGAAACATCAAATTTATTTTTAACAAGGACCAATTTATAAATGTCGTGTAATGGTCATTGCAAAAAATTGCATTCTTCAGCGCGGTTTCATTCACTACCAACTGTCAAAATGGTCATGTCGTGTAATGGACATTGTTATGCTTGTCCTTGCAAGGACACCGATTTGCAAAAGTAACAATGTCCACTTTGGTGGAGAGTAAACTGCTGCAACACCCCCTCGCTCATATCCTAGGCACGCCTATGAAAAAAAGTTTCTTGTAGGGAAATATTTCACAACTTGCTTGTTCAATGAGCTAATGTCGTTGGCGACACGATTTTCGCAGATATTGTATGGAAACGAAAATCAACTAGCAGTCCATACTTAGTAGCCTATTCACACCGCACTCGTTTTGGCTATTCGTTTACCAAAACGAGTAGAGCATTCACATCGGACATTTACTCGTTTTTGTTTGACATATCAATTGTTTGAAATTGAAAATGAAAAAAAAATTAAATTAAATTAAATTGAAATCTGAGCCTTTGGTACGTGGTACAAAGATTGGTTTGTATTTCGAGGAGGACCAGGCCTAATATTTGGAAGAGGCAAGAACAAGGAAATCATTAACAAGCAAGCACTATCAGTTCATTGGCTACCCAATGAAGTTGCTCGTCGAAAAAGAATAAGAAGTCAAGTGACGAAGAAAGAAATGGAGACCGACAAGCCTAAAATTGAAGAGGATGATGACCCCGATAAGGACTCCGATAAAAAAAGAGTGTTAATAAAAAATTGTTTATTTATTTCTACATATAAATTTATTTCAAAGCGTTGCTTTGTCTTCTTCGCGCTTCTCCCCACGCTTTCAGGCGATTCCTATCCTTCCTTGGCCACAAATTGGTGGTGTTTGTACTCCTTGAGGTGCTAGGTGGCATATTCATGCGGTTAATAGGTACAATCTGCCAATTAGTACAACTTTTTTCTCTTGGAGCCTTTCATTGGAGACGTTCAATGGGGCATCTTTGGAATCAACAACACCCTTTATAAGGAATAAATCAAAAACAAATGGTCCTTCCATTTTTGTTGGTACCTAATTATAATAAAAAAACAGTGATATAAAAATATTTCTAAAAAATATTACCAACTTACCGCTACCAGGCAGGAGCACGGACCAATATACAGACCGCCAACTCGTACTCCTCCTGCCTGAAACACCCTCGAAATATTTTTTCCTGTCTGTGAATACGTGTACATGTACATCTCTCTCTGTGCATTTTGTAATGGCAACTATACCTGCGTATGCCATTTATTTTGTAGGTGTGTTTGCTAAATGGGTTTTAAGAGCAAGGGAGAGGGTCACACTCTCAAAATAAATGGCATATCAGTTGCTTTTTAGCTTGTTGGCAAAAAGAGAAACCATACAGTGAGTTGGCGGTCTGTATCTTATTGGTCCGTGGGCAGGAGTTTCTTCAAGTCTAAGAAATATTGAATAGAGAAGTATCCGAATATGTCAAAGAGAAAGGTCAAAAATGTTTCCGTATGAAAACAAAGTTGGACATATTTTGCCGCAATATTTTTTTTTCTTTCGTTGACGGGATTCTCCAAAAAGAATTTTATTTTTCTTTAAATTACAATAAAAAAGTGCATTTACAATATGCCGACAAATTGCTGTGTCTATATACAAAGGAGCGTAGAACGAAAAAAAATTAAAACGAGAAGGCGGGAACTTCATGTGAGCCCACGACGTAGATGCGCGTTATTTTTAGTAGTTGTATCATCATTGACATACTATACATCGGACCTAATACTTATTAGGTCCATGACTTGTATCATGCTTTCCATTAGTGAGCATAACACATGGACATACTATACCCCTTCAAGCAAAAACCGCTGACTTCAGAATTCTCGGTTCATTTCTGGCTCACCTGAGTCTGCGTTAAACGCGGCCTCTCACGAAATTGCATGCATGACATACAAAATTAAGAAAGAGATTCGAGAATCGAGTATTTTTTTCTTTTTTAATAGATTGAGAGAGAGAGAGTAAGAGAGAGGGAACGATAGAGGGAGGGAGAGATCAGGAGCCTTTTATTTATATGCATAATATGTTATATGTTTACTTTTTGGTTTAAATTGGAGAATGAAGACGACAGTACAAAGAAAAATTTGGAAAAAAATAATTTGGGCAGTGAAAGTGTTTTGGAAGAAAATAAAATAAATACAAATACATAGTTTAAATGAAACGAGTGCCCATTATTATTTTTATAAGTTAATTTTTGTTATTTTTATATTAAGTTTATAGCCTATTCACACCAAACCATAAACGAGCATTTACTCGTTTTCCGCAAAACGACTACCTAAAACGACTAGTTTTCCCATACATTTTGTATACCCAACTCGTTTTGCAAAACGACTCGTTTTTGCTAAAACGACTTGAAAACGAGTTGCGATTTGAAGATGAAAAACACGAACAGATCTTTTTGTGAAGTTATTGTGAATAGACACTAAAAAAAAAAAAACATCTGACGGCTTTATGTCAAATTAAATTCAATATTTCTACGATTTGAAATTTGAAGACATTCTTGGCAGCCGCGGTAAGTAATATTTTTTAGAAATGATTTTATATCACTGTTTTTATTTATAATTAGGAACCAACGAATGGAAGGACTATTCGGTTGTGAAGCACTTTTCTGTGGAGGGTCATCTGGCATTCCGTGCCGTGCTCTTTAAACCACAACGAAGTACCAATCGATTTCTTTTCTCTTTGATAATCAGAGAAATCGTAACATCATCATGGTATGTGAGTCGGTGCTGTTGATTCCGAAGATCTACCAAGAACAACAGAACAAAGATCTCAGTCATTCTAAGACCTTCGTGAAGAAGTGATTGGAATTGAACACATGAACACAGACAGGAAGATTCAAGAAAGGTTAAGTCAGTAAGTTAGTGGAATAAGGACCCTAAATTGGGTGCCAAAACTACCAACTTGCTTTGAATCCATACATCTGCATCTGACAAAAATTCTTTCCAATTAGCAACCACATGAATATTCCATCAAGCATCTCAGGGAATATGAAGGCAAGGAAGGATTGAAGTAATTTAAAGACGAGGGAAAGAAAAAGAAGCGCAGAGAAGACAAAGCAAATTTCGAAAAGCATTTTACATAAAAAATACAAATATAACTTTATTTGAACATCTTTTTTTTTTCTTATCGGCGTTCTTGTTTGTTGTCAACATCCTCAATTTTTGGATCTTGATTCCTTATTTCCTTCTAATCTTTTTCCTCCTTTTCAAATTCATCGTCAGTCGTCCTTGTCAGTAACTTCTTGGTCATGTTCTTTCTTGACGAGGAACTTGATTGGTTAGCGAATGAATTAAAAGTGTAAGTCCTCCTTGATAAACAAAACTATCCTTGTTCGACGTCCCAGAGGCTCAGAATTGTCCTGCTGAACATTTAACGAGCCTTCAGCAGCAGATTGCCACACGTATTGTTCATCATCGTTATGATTCAGGCTGATGGCTGATTCTTTTTGTCAGCGGCATATAGTAGGCAAATTAGAAACCAACACTAAACTGCCCAATCTTTGCTTCTTCAAATGCAGTATTATTTTTTAAATTTATTGATATTCAAATCATTCACTCATTTGCTCATTTCATTGATTCTTCTATTTTTTTTTATTTTCAATTTCCAACAATCGAAAATGTCAAACAAAAACGAGTAAATGTTCGGTGTGAACGCTCAACTCGTTTTGGTAAACGAATAGCCAAAACGAGTGCGGTGTGAATAGGCTATTACATTCATTTTTAGCTATGTTTTTCCATTCATACTTCATTTCATATGTAACTATAAGAGACATTGTCTTAATACATTTGTGACCATCAATTTTTTTGAATAAAGAATAAAAAACAAAAGAATATGGCAACAAATTTTATTTATATTTTGTTTTGGACGAAAGAAGTTGTTTTCGATACTCCAACTCGTTTGCTTTTATTACATTTTTGTTTTCAAGTTTGTTTTGAGTGAAATTTCGCTGATCGGGACGAGCTCGCTTTGTCTCTCTCTCTCTCTCTCTCTATTTCTCTCTCACGTCACAAGTGAGTCCGTGGAAATTGTATGTGTGCGTAAAAAACGCACACATATGTACCAACTATGAGCAAACCACTCCTCCACACAAGATTACACACACTAATCGAATTATAAAGTCGAGATAACACTTCGAAGATACAATTTTTTTTTTGTTTTAAGGTACATATTCTATTATACTTATTATATATACTTATTAGGTCCATGTTTAATAAAGTAGGTTACTGAAGTAGTTTTTTTGTTTTTAGTGGACTTTATTGAATTGAAATTCAAAATAAAAGTTTAGTGACCTTTAGTCCAAATGCGTTTCGCCCAGGTGAAACAGTTGGGCTCATCAGTTAGATGCTGCTGTACCCTTCTAAGACGCAAAATTTTGGTCGATGGTTACCGACATTTGATAAAATTACAGCATGAATAGACTGTGAATTCTATTTTTAGGGGAATTCGTTTGAATTCATGCACCTAAAACTATACATATATAAATATATATACACCCGTGGTCTAGCCGAAGTTAACGAAGTAGGTTTTTTGTTTTTAGTGGACTTTATTGAATTGAAATTCAAAATAAAAGTTTAGTGACCTTTAGTCCAAATGCGTTTCGGCCAGGTACAATAGTTGGGCTCATCAGTTAGATGCTGTTGTACCCTTCTAAGACGCAAATTTTGGTCGATGGTTACCGATATTTGATAAAATTACAGCATGAATACACTGTGAATTCTATTTTTAGGGGAATTCGTTTGAATTCATGCACCTAAAACTATACATATATAAATATATATATACACCCGTGGTCTAGCCGAAGTTAACGAAGCAGTTTTTTTGTTTTGAATTTTGAATTTCAATTCAATAAAGTCCACTAAAAACAAAAAAACTACTTCGTTAACTTCGGCTAGACCACGGGTGTATATATATATTTATATATGTATAGTTTTAGGTGCATGAATTCAAACGAATTCTTTATCTTTATTAGTTGTATCATGCTCCAGCGGATTGTGTTTGTCATCGGGTTTTGGAATGGCTGATGCAGCTAGAACCAAAGTGAATATGAACGGTATCCTAAGTAGCACCATTTTTCATTTGATTTAAATTCAATTAGATACATTTTATAAAAATAACTTTAAGTGGAAAACACTACAAACTCTTAATTAGATACTACTCGTAAAAATTCACTGATACTGATCAAAATCATGATACAGCTAATAAAGATATGGCATTGCGCATGGTGCCAAACAAAACGTCAAAATATTGTCAAACTCCCCGTGTTCTTACGGGGTTCTTATGACGTAGAGCGCATAGAGTAGAGCGAAACAAAAGTTCAACGTGAAGGTGAAAACGAGAAGGCAGGGGTTCTTATGACGAGTTGCGCAGAACAAATCAAAAATGAAACTAGGAAGGCGTTATCTCTAGTAGTTGTATCATGGATCAAAATGTGAAAATAAAACATGGCAGAGGGCTTTTGATATTTTTGTCATTTCTTATTTGCACTTTGTGAAAATGTCAATAGATGTCCCTGTTTGAGACTGTCTGTCCGCATGTATACCTGTAGACGACACACGACAGACTGGGCAGATTTATAAAATGAATAATACTCGTAGATATGATCTTTAACTTGTATTTATTTTCTGAAATAAGATATAAATTTATATTCATATAAAAAAAAAACAAAAACCTTATAATCTTATATCTATTTTTTTTTTTACCGATTTTCTTATATTTTTTTTCTATTTTCTATTGAATGGCGACAAAACTCAAAAATTCTAATTCTTAAAATGGTGACAAAACTCAAAAACTCTAAATTATTTTTCATCGTATTGGCGGTTCTTTTAATAGGGTTTTCACTAGCCGAAAACATGGTTTTTAGCTAAAAGTTTACGAAAACCTGAAAATCATTCACACCGGACTTTTCAAGTTTTCGTTTGACATTTCACTCCATTTTTACAACTGACTACCAAATTTTGAAATGAAAATATTTTCGACTGCTATGATTGATTTTTTTTGACGTTTATGCGCTTTTTAGGTGTGTTTAGAAAGAATCACAACAAACTTAGGTGTGTTCTTAAGGAATCACAACAAACTTAGGTGTGTATTCCAACGATTTTCGACAGATTTCATATAAAACTAGTTGTTTTCGAAAACTTGTGTTTAACAAAAATGTATGGTAAAACTTGTGTTTTCGTTCAGGTTTTTGGGGGTTTTCAACGAAAACCGCGTTTTCAACTCGGTGTAAAAACCCTATAACATCTGTCCGCAAAACAAGACTGAACGAAAGCCTGGCATATTACCAGGCATGGACCTAATAAATATGGACTGCTAGGAGCCAACTTCACGTTGGTTTCAAATTAGCGCCTAATTTTCAAAGTGGTGAAATATGGAAACAAAATGATCTCGACAGATGCTTAACAGCTGACTGCGGAATTGCGCTTTTTTGTTTCCATTAAACAAAAATGAAATTTTGTAAAGAATTTAGATTAGTTTAATTTGTATTATTTTATTATTTATCACGCATTTGAAAATATATATCTATATATTATTTTAGCATAAACAAAAACTGGTTATGATTATTATTAATAAGGTATAAGATTTGAATTTCTTAACATTCTTCCAATTACGGCTTAAATATATTGTTAACTGAACAAAACAAAAAAGTTAGGGATGAAAGTTAGGTGCTGGCTGTTTGGATTTGTGGCAACAATAATTACCGGACGTTTAAAAGTCGATGCTTAAGTAAAGAGTGCATGAACGAATCCAGCGTCATGTTGATCAAAGATAATACCGGCATCCTCGACCAGAATCAAAGATTTTCTTGTACTATTTTCACAGTCACTTTCGACGATGTGCTGCTCCTCGCCTGATTTTCTTTTTACTGTCATTCAAGGTGATTTTTAGAAGATTTTTGCTTTTGAATTCTTAGTCATTACGAATCTGATGAGATTGAGTGGCTTCCTGGAGCTCCTGCAGGAGTTTCTTTCCTGTACGCTTCATGCCAGCGTTCACTTCAAGAATGGCAAATTTCATCTCATTGGCTAAGGCAAACACTACGTTGGTTTTCCCACTAAAAGTTGGTCTTTGCAGAGCAACGGAATTACAAGAGGCACTATTGCTATTGCTTGAATCATTCAGGTCGGAGAAGGCATTGGAAAGAAATTCTTTTAATTGATTAACTGGGGCGACATTGGCCAACACTTGATCGGAGGACATCGCTTTGTATTTTTAGTGAACAGGAGTTCCCCATTCGGTGCTGACGGTGGTGGCTTTTCCTATACTCGCATCTGGATCGAATTTTGCTTTTGAAAGCGAACGTTGACAACTACCGCAGGTCATCACTTAAGAATCAGTCAGAAGTGTAGATAGCTGATTGAAGCACCTAAACGTGGGAAACCGGTCATAGGTGGTTTCCCATTCCTTGATAATAAGCCGCTTATTATCGATCTGTGTTAAAGGATTTGGTCCAGCTAGCATTTTTTCTATTATATTCCGTCCTCTTTTTGGCTAAGCGTTACAATAATAAAATTTGATCCGCGCGTTTTTAAATAAAAAAAACCACAAAAACCATGGGCAATAAATTATGTTATTAGTTCCATGTGCATTATTATCAAACTGAAAAAAGAAAAAGTTTCTGTCAAACATTGAAAATACGTTTCTTGTAGCAAAATATTTCACAACTTGTAAAAAAGGCGCTATTTTGGCGACACAGTTTTCTCAGATATTGCCTGGAAACGAAAATTAACTAGCAGTACATGCTTATTAGGTCAATGTTACCAGGCATGTCCCCATTCCTCATCACCACATCATTAAGCTGTGCCATATTCATGTATGTTGGCAACATCCCGGGCCCCGTGAATCATCCCATTCGATTCACCATCTTCCTTTGTAATCAAGTCCAAAATAGCCAACTTTGATACAGGCCTTTTCAAAATTCTTACTCCGGTGATTTTAACATTAGGATATCTCACTTGTCTATCTGGTGCTTGAAACATTTCCATAATTTGTCCTCGCTGTCACTGTCCCCTAGGAAGACCATCGTCACACACTAAGACCAAATCTCCTTCCTTTATTGGAGTTACCTTTCCATACCACTTCGATCGTCAAAAGCATTTTCCTTAAAACGCAGTTCCTTATTCGCTCGAACGAAATTGGTTTAAGAACTGTGTATTTGCTGCTGTTCGCTATATGACTGCTTGTGAATATTTCTCCATACCAAGATTTTTGACATTTGTAAGCAAATTTCCTTATAAAATGTTAAAGAGAGTAGTCACTCCGAAATAATTGAAACGTATTAAAAACGTATTAAAAAAGGTAAATATGCGAGAAAACCCAATAAACCTAAATTTCAAACGTCCGAAACTCCAAAAGAAGCAAATGAAATATTACATAAATGGTTATTTACCACTTTAATAAGTTTTGTATCTAATATTTTTGGATAAAATTACGAAAAAAGCTTATATCTACAACTTAACTAGTAAAATTGAGTAAATAAACGCGAATGTATCGAAGAACAGTTTTCTAAGTTTGGAAACCCAAAGAAAATAGTTTGCGACAATGAATTTAAGTCAGAAAATCTGAAGGAATTTTTCAGAGAGGAAGGAGTGCAGTCCCACTTTACCAAGCCAAACTCTCATACAGGAAACTCTGACATTGAACGTTTTCATACAACCCTTCTTGAAATGTTATTAACGCTTAAAAATACAGACTTTACTACTAATCGAAGGATTCATAAAGCAGTTAAGAGATATAATAACAGGTTCCACTCAACTTTAGGAATGAGTCCAAATAAAGCAGCAGAGGCAGAACCATTAATTTTATCTAATAAAGCTAACGAACGCAAAAAACATACTATACATAAAAGAAATTTAGATAGGGAAGAATATAAGGAAGAAAGAAGTGAAGGATTTATAAGAAATTATTATAAACATTAACGTCATACAAATTAAAAAACAATTACATAATGTTCATCCAACAACGGTTAAAAGACCTATTAAATTTAATATATCATAAAACTTTGATTGAAAACATTGAAGAAAATTTATTTATATGTAAAAATCTTAAAAAAAAAGAAATTGTGTCTAATGGTTGTGCCGACAGAAATTTAGAGTTAAGTGGATAATATAATATCAAAACTTTAACATTTAATTTGTACATAAATTCTCCTATGAAGACGATCAAAATGTAATTATTAAAGAAAACTTAAATTTTAAACAATATTAGATATGTAACAAATTGAAAATCCAAAACATAGAAATGCATTAAAATATCATAAAAATAATAATCATATTATAAGCTCGATAACAATTTAAATTGTATGTGTTGATATTGGAATTTTAATCTTTATAATACGAAGAAAAAACAAAAGCGTAAAAATTATTGTACAAAATATAGATACAGAAATTGGTACACACAAAATTCAGGAGAATCTCTAATTAAAGGGAGTGAAATTACAAAAATGCAAGTCAGCAAACTTGACGACGGAACGTTTGTGTTGCTTCGTAGCCCATAAATCGCTTATATGCATCACTTTCCACCGAACTTTAAAATATCCACAGGCCATAGGAAATTGAATGCATTAACCTTATAATATGTTTATCTGTTGTAATTGTGAGAAAATTGTTCGGTCGTTGTCAACTGAAATATATTTTCTATTTATTAAATAAACTCGAGTGTAATAACACCTCACATTTTTTAATTAACTCGTGTGGCTGGCCGTCAAGCTCAATCTCTTCAAACAAGAAATAACTCTACTAAGGAGAGGAAAGCCAATTGACAAAAGAAGTCCAATTCATAATTTAACGCCGATTCTCGATCATCATCATCATCATCATCATCATCATCATCATCATCATCATCATCATCATCATCATCATCATCATCGTCATCATCATCATCATCATCATCATCATCATCATCATCATCATCATCATCATCATCATCATCATCATCATCATCATCATCATCATCATCATCATCATCATCATCATCATCATCATCATCCTCATCATCATCATCATCATCATCATCATCATCATCATCCATCATCATCATCATCATCATTCATCATCATCATCATCATCATCATCATCATCATCATCATCATCATCATCATCCATCATCATCATCATCATCATTCATCATCATCATCATCATCATCATCATCATCATCATCATCATCATCATCATCATCATCATCATCATCATCATCATCATCATCATCATCATCATCATCATCATCATCATCATCATCATCATCATCATCATCATCATCATCACATCATCATCATCATCATCATCATCATCATCATCATCATCATCATCATCATCATCATCATCATCATCATCATCATCATCATCATCATCATCATCATCTCATCATCATCATCATCATCATCATCATCATCATCATCATCATCATCATCATCATCATCATCATCATCATCATCATCATCATCATCATCATCATCATCATCATCATCATCATCATCATCATCATCATCATCATCATCATCATCATCATCATCATCATCATCATCATCATCATCATCATCATCATCATCATCATCATCATCATCATCATCATCATCATCATCATCATCATCATCATCATCATCATCATCATCATCATCATCATCATCATCATCATCATCATCATCATCATCATCATCATCATCATCATCATCATCATCATCATCATCATCATCATCATCATCATCATCATCATCATCATCATCATCATCATCATCATCATCATCATCATCATCATCATCATCATCATCATCATCATCATCATCATCATCATCATCATCATCATCATCATCATCATCATCATCATCATCATCATCATCATCATCATCATCATCATCATCATCATCATCATCATCATCATCATCATCATCATCATCATCATCATCATCATCATCATCATCATCATCATCATCATCATCATCATCATCATCATCATCATCATCATCATCATCATCATCATCATCATCATCATCATCATCATCATCATCATCATCATCATCATCATCATCATCATCATCATCATCATCATCATCATCATCATCATCATCATCATCATCATCATCATCATCATCATCATCATCATCATCATCATCATCATCATCATCATCATCATCATCATCATCATCATCATCATCATCATCATCATCATCATCATCATCATCATCATCATCATCATCATCATCATCATCATCATCATCATCATCATCATCATCATCATCATCATCATCATCATCATCATCATCATCATCATCATCATCATCATCATCATCATCATCATCATCATCATCATCATCATCATCATCATCATCATCATCATCATCATCATCATCATCATCATCATCATCATCATCATCATCATCATCATCATCATCATCATCATCATCATCATCATCATCATCATCATCATCATCATCATCATCATCATCATCATCATCATCATCATCATCATCATCATCATCATCATCATCATCATCATCATCATCATCATCATCATCATCATCATCATCATCATCATCATCATCATCATCATCATCATCATCATCATCATCATCATCATCATCATCATCATCATCATCATCATCATCATCATCATCATCATCATCATCATCATCATCATCATCATCATCATCATCATCATCATCATCATCATCATCATCATCATCATCATCATCATCATCATCATCATCATCATCATCATCATCATCATCATCATCATCATCATCATCATCATCATCATCATCATCATCATCATCATCATCATCATCATCATCATCATCATCATCATCATCATCATCATCATCATCATCATCATCATCATCATCATCATCATCATCATCATCATCATCATCATCATCATCATCATCATCATCATCATCATCATCATCATCATCATCATCATCATCATCATCATCATCATCATCATCATCATCATCATCATCATCATCATCATCATCATCATCATCATCATCATCATCATCATCATCATCATCATCATCATCATCATCATCATCATCATCATCATCATCATCATCATCATCATCATCATCATCATCATCATCATCATCATCATCATCATCATCATCATCATCATCATCATCATCATCATCATCATCATCATCATCATCATCATCATCATCATCATCATCATCATCATCATCATCATCATCATCATCATCATCATCATCATCATCATCATCATCATCATCATCATCATCATCATCATCATCATCATCATCATCATCATCATCATCATCATCATCATCATCATCATCATCATCATCATCATCATCATCATCATCATCATCATCATCATCATCATCATCATCATCATCATCATCATCATCATCATCATCATCATCATCATCATCATCATCATCATCATCATCATCATCATCATCATCATCATCATCATCATCATCATCATCATCATCATCATCATCATCATCATCATCATCATCATCATCATCATCATCATCATCATCATCATCATCATCATCATCATCATCATCATCATCATCATCATCATCATCATCATCATCATCATCATCATCATCATCATCATCATCATCATCATCATCATCATCATCATCATCATCATCATCATCATCATCATCATCATCATCATCATCATCATCATCATCATCATCATCATCATCATCATCATCATCATCATCATCATCATCATCATCATCATCATCATCATCATCATCATCATCATCATCATCATCATCATCATCATCATCATCATCATCATCATCATCATCATCATCATCATCATCATCATCATCATCATCATCATCATCATCATCATCATCATCATCATCATCATCATCATCATCATCATCATCATCATCATCATCATCATCATCATCATCATCATCATCATCATCATCATCATCATCATCATCATCATCATCATCATCATCATCATCATCATCATCATCATCATCATCATCATCATCATCATCATCATCATCATCATCATCATCATCATCATCATCATCATCATCATCATCATCATCATCATCATCATCATCATCATCATCATCATCATCATCATCATCATCATCATCATCATCATCATCATCATCATCATCATCATCATCATCATCATCATCATCATCATCATCATCATCATCATCATCATCATCATCATCATCATCATCATCATCATCATCATCATCATCATCATCATCATCATCATCATCATCATCATCATCATCATCATCATCATCATCATCATCATCATCATCATCATCATCATCATCATCATCATCATCATCATCATCATCATCATCATCATCATCATCATCATCATCATCATCATCATCATCATCATCATCATCATCATCATCATCATCATCATCATCATCATCATCATCATCATCATCATCATCATCATCATCATCATCATCATCATCATCATCATCATCATCATCATCATCATCATCATCATCATCATCATCATCATCATCATCATCATCATCATCATCATCATCATCATCATCATCATCATCATCATCATCATCATCATCATCATCATCATCATCATCATCATCATCATCATCATCATCATCATCATCATCATCATCATCATCATCATCATCATCATCATCATCATCATCATCATCATCATCATCATCATCATCATCATCATCATCATCATCATCATCATCATCATCATCATCATCATCATCATCATCATCATCATCATCATCATCATCATCATCATCATCATCATCATCATCATCATCATCATCATCATCATCATCATCATCATCATCATCATCATCATCATCATCATCATCATCATCATCATCATCATCATCATCATCATCATCATCATCATCATCATCATCATCATCATCATCATCATCATCATCATCATCATCATCATCATCATCATCATCATCATCATCATCATCATCATCATCATCATCATCATCATCATCATCATCATCATCATCATCATCATCATCATCATCATCATCATCATCATCATCATCATCATCATCATCATCATCATCATCATCATCATCATCATCATCATCATCATCATCATCATCATCATCATCATCATCATCATCATCATCATCATCATCATCATCATCATCATCATCATCATCATCATCATCATCATCATCATCATCATCATCATCATCATCATCATCATCATCATCATCATCATCATCATCATCATCATCATCATCATCATCATCATCATCATCATCATCATCATCATCATCATCATCATCATCATCATCATCATCATCATCATCATCATCATCATCATCATCATCATCATCATCATCATCATCATCATCATCATCATCATCATCATCATCATCATCATCATCATCATCATCATCATCATCATCATCATCATCATCATCATCATCATCATCATCATCATCATCATCATCATCATCATCATCATCATCATCATCATCATCATCATCATCATCATCATCATCATCATCATCATCATCATCATCATCATCATCATCATCATCATCATCATCATCATCATCATCATCATCATCATCATCATCATCATCATCATCATCATCATCATCATCATCATCATCATCATCATCATCATCATCATCATCATCATCATCATCATCATCATCATCATCATCATCATCATCATCATCATCATCATCATCATCATCATCATCATCATCATCATCATCATCATCATCATCATCATCATCATCATCATCATCATCATCATCATCATCATCATCATCATCATCATCATCATCATCATCATCATCATCATCATCATCATCATCATCATCATCATCATCATCATCATCATCATCATCATCATCATCATCATCATCATCATCATCATCATCATCATCATCATCATCATCATCATCATCATCATCATCATCATCATCATCATCATCATCATCATCATCATCATCATCATCATCATCATCATCATCATCATCATCATCATCATCATCATCATCATCATCATCATCATCATCATCATCATCATCATCATCATCATCATCATCATCATCATCATCATCATCATCATCATCATCATCATCATCATCATCATCATCATCATCATCATCATCATCATCATCATCATCATCATCATCATCATCATCATCATCATCATCATCATCATCATCATCATCATCATCATCATCATCATCATCATCATCATCATCATCATCATCATCATCATCATCATCATCATCATCATCATCATCATCATCATCATCATCATCATCATCATCATCATCATCATCATCATCATCATCATCATCATCATCATCATCATCATCATCATCATCATCATCATCATCATCATCATCATCATCATCATCATCATCATCATCATCATCATCATCATCATCATCATCATCATCATCATCATCATCATCATCATCATCATCATCATCATCATCATCATCATCATCATCATCATCATCATCATCATCATCATCATCATCATCATCATCATCATCATCATCATCATCATCATCATCATCATCATCATCATCATCATCATCATCATCATCATCATCATCATCATCATCATCATCATCATCATCATCATCATCATCATCATCATCATCATCATCATCATCATCATCATCATCATCATCATCATCATCATCATCATCATCATCATCATCATCATCATCATCATCATCATCATCATCATCATCATCATCATCATCATCATCATCATCATCATCATCATCATCATCATCATCATCATCATCATCATCATCATCATCATCATCATCATCATCATCATCATCATCATCATCATCATCATCATCATCATCATCATCATCATCATCATCATCATCATCATCATCAT
This sequence comes from Platycheirus albimanus, assembly GCA_916050605.2. Lineage (NCBI taxonomy): Eukaryota > Metazoa > Arthropoda > Insecta > Diptera > Syrphidae > Platycheirus > Platycheirus albimanus. The sequence goes on along the minus strand of OU696697.1, from coordinate 68,442,867 downwards.
CATCATCATCATCATCATCATCATCATCATCATCATCATCATCATCATCATCATCATCATCATCATCATCATCATCATCATCATCATCATCATCATCATCATCATCATCATCATCATCATCATCATCATCATCATCATCATCATCATCATCATCATCATCATCATCATCATCATCATCATCATCATCATCATCATCATCATCATCATCATCATCATCATCATCATCATCATCATCATCATCATCATCATCATCATCATCATCATCATCATCATCATCATCATCATCATCATCATCATCATCATCATCATCATCATCATCATCATCATCATCATCATCATCATCATCATCATCATCATCATCATCATCATCATCATCATCATCATCATCATCATCATCATCATCATCATCATCATCATCATCATCATCATCATCATCATCATCATCATCATCATCATCATCATCATCATCATCATCATCATCATCATCATCATCATCATCATCATCATCATCATCATCATCATCATCATCATCATCATCATCATCATCATCATCATCATCATCATCATCATCATCATCATCATCATCATCATCATCATCATCATCATCATCATCATCATCATCATCATCATCATCATCATCATCATCATCATCATCATCATCATCATCATCATCATCATCATCATCATCATCATCATCATCATCATCATCATCATCATCATCATCATCATCATCATCATCATCATCATCATCATCATCATCATCATCATCATCATCATCATCATCATCATCATCATCATCATCATCATCATCATCATCATCATCATCATCATCATCATCATCATCATCATCATCATCATCATCATCATCATCATCATCATCATCATCATCATCATCATCATCATCATCATCATCATCATCATCATCATCATCATCATCATCATCATCATCATCATCATCATCATCATCATCATCATCATCATCATCATCATCATCATCATCATCATCATCATCATCATCATCATCATCATCATCATCATCATCATCATCATCATCATCATCATCATCATCATCATCATCATCATCATCATCATCATCATCATCATCATCATCATCATCATCATCATCATCATCATCATCATCATCATCATCATCATCATCATCATCATCATCATCATCATCATCATCATCATCATCATCATCATCATCATCATCATCATCATCATCATCATCATCATCATCATCATCATCATCATCATCATCATCATCATCATCATCATCATCATCATCATCATCATCATCATCATCATCATCATCATCATCATCATCATCATCATCATCATCATCATCATCATCATCATCATCATCATCATCATCATCATCATCATCATCATCATCATCATCATCATCATCATCATCATCATCATCATCATCATCATCATCATCATCATCATCATCATCATCATCATCATCATCATCATCATCATCATCATCATCATCATCATCATCATCATCATCATCATCATCATCATCATCATCATCATCATCATCATCATCATCATCATCATCATCATCATCATCATCATCATCATCATCATCATCATCATCATCATCATCATCATCATCATCATCATCATCATCATCATCATCATCATCATCATCATCATCATCATCATCATCATCATCATCATCATCATCATCATCATCATCATCATCATCATCATCATCATCATCATCATCATCATCATCATCATCATCATCATCATCATCATCATCATCATCATCATCATCATCATCATCATCATCATCATCATCATCATCATCATCATCATCATCATCATCATCATCATCATCATCATCATCATCATCATCATCATCATCATCATCATCATCATCATCATCATCATCATCATCATCATCATCATCATCATCATCATCATCATCATCATCATCATCATCATCATCATCATCATCATCATCATCATCATCATCATCATCATCATCATCATCATCATCATCATCATCATCATCATCATCATCATCATCATCATCATCATCATCATCATCATCATCATCATCATCATCATCATCATCATCATCATCATCATCATCATCATCATCATCATCATCATCATCATCATCATCATCATCATCATCATCATCATCATCATCATCATCATCATCATCATCATCATCATCATCATCATCATCATCATCATCATCATCATCATCATCATCATCATCATCATCATCATCATCATCATCATCATCATCATCATCATCATCATCATCATCATCATCATCATCATCATCATCATCATCATCATCATCATCATCATCATCATCATCATCATCATCATCATCATCATCATCATCATCATCATCATCATCATCATCATCATCATCATCATCATCATCATCATCATCATCATCATCATCATCATCATCATCATCATCATCATCATCATCATCATCATCATCATCATCATCATCATCATCATCATCATCATCATCATCATCATCATCATCATCATCATCATCATCATCATCATCATCATCATCATCATCATCATCATCATCATCATCATCATCATCATCATCATCATCATCATCATCATCATCATCATCATCATCATCATCATCATCATCATCATCATCATCATCATCATCATCATCATCATCATCATCATCATCATCATCATCATCATCATCATCATCATCATCATCATCATCATCATCATCATCATCATCATCATCATCATCATCATCATCATCATCATCATCATCATCATCATCATCATCATCATCATCATCATCATCATCATCATCATCATCATCATCATCATCATCATCATCATCATCATCATCATCATCATCATCATCATCATCATCATCATCATCATCATCATCATCATCATCATCATCATCATCATCATCATCATCATCATCATCATCATCATCATCATCATCATCATCATCATCATCATCATCATCATCATCATCATCATCATCATCATCATCATCATCATCATCATCATCATCATCATCATCATCATCATCATCATCATCATCATCATCATCATCATCATCATCATCATCATCATCATCATCATCATCATCATCATCATCATCATCATCATCATCATCATCATCATCATCATCATCATCATCATCATCATCATCATCATCATCATCATCATCATCATCATCATCATCATCATCATCATCATCATCATCATCATCATCATCATCATCATCATCATCATCATCATCATCATCATCATCATCATCATCATCATCATCATCATCATCATCATCATCATCATCATCATCATCATCATCATCATCATCATCATCATCATCATCATCATCATCATCATCATCATCATCATCATCATCATCATCATCATCATCATCATCATCATCATCATCATCATCATCATCATCATCATCATCATCATCATCATCATCATCATCATCATCATCATCATCATCATCATCATCATCATCATCATCATCATCATCATCATCATCATCATCATCATCATCATCATCATCATCATCATCATCATCATCATCATCATCATCATCATCATCATCATCATCATCATCATCATCATCATCATCATCATCATCATCATCATCATCATCATCATCATCATCATCATCATCATCATCATCATCATCATCATCATCATCATCATCATCATCATCATCATCATCATCATCATCATCATCATCATCATCATCATCATCATCATCATCATCATCATCATCATCATCATCATCATCATCATCATCATCATCATCATCATCATCATCATCATCATCATCATCATCATCATCATCATCATCATCATCATCATCATCATCATCATCATCATCATCATCATCATCATCATCATCATCATCATCATCATCATCATCATCATCATCATCATCATCATCATCATCATCATCATCATCATCATCATCATCATCATCATCATCATCATCATCATCATCATCATCATCATCATCATCATCATCATCATCATCATCATCATCATCATCATCATCATCATCATCATCATCATCATCATCATCATCATCATCATCATCATCATCATCATCATCATCATCATCATCATCATCATCATCATCATCATCATCATCATCATCATCATCATCATCATCATCATCATCATCATCATCATCATCATCATCATCATCATCATCATCATCATCATCATCATCATCATCATCATCATCATCATCATCATCATCATCATCATCATCATCATCATCATCATCATCATCATCATCATCATCATCATCATCATCATCATCATCATCATCATCATCATCATCATCATCATCATCATCATCATCATCATCATCATCATCATCATCATCATCATCATCATCATCATCATCATCATCATCATCATCATCATCATCATCATCATCATCATCATCATCATCATCATCATCATCATCATCATCATCATCATCATCATCATCATCATCATCATCATCATCATCATCATCATCATCATCATCATCATCATCATCATCATCATCATCATCATCATCATCATCATCATCATCATCATCATCATCATCATCATCATCATCATCATCATCATCATCATCATCATCATCATCATCATCATCATCATCATCATCATCATCATCATCATCATCATCATCATCATCATCATCATCATCATCATCATCATCATCATCATCATCATCATCATCATCATCATCATCATCATCATCATCATCATCATCATCATCATCATCATCATCATCATCATCATCATCATCATCATCATCATCATCATCATCATCATCATCATCATCATCATCACATCATCATCATCATCATCATCATCATCATCATCATCATCATCATCATCATCATCATCATCATCATCATCATCATCATCATCATCATCATCATCATCATCATCATCATCATCATCATCATCATCATCATCATCATCATCATCATCATCATCATCATCATCATCATCATCATCATCATCATCATCATCATCATCATCATCATCATCATCATCATCATCATCATCATCATCATCATCATCATCATCATCATCATCATCATCATCATCATCATCATCATCATCATCATCATCATCATCATCATCATCATCATCATCATCATCATCATCATCATCATCATCATCATCATCATCATCATCATCATCATCATCATCATCATCATCATCATCATCATCATCATCATCATCATCATCATCATCATCATCATCATCATCATCATCATCATCATCATCATCATCATCATCATCATCATCATCATCATCATCATCATCATCATCATCATCATCATCATCATCATCATCATCATCATCATCATCATCATCATCATCATCATCATCATCATCATCATCATCATCATCATCATCATCATCATCATCATCATCATCATCATCATCATCATCATCATCATCATCATCATCATCATCATCATCATCATCATCATCATCATCATCATCATCATCATCATCATCATCATCATCATCATCATCATCATCATCATCATCATCATCATCATCATCATCATCATCATCATCATCATCATCATCATCATCATCATCATCATCATCATCATCATCATCATCATCATCATCATCATCATCATCATCATCATCATCATCATCATCATCATCATCATCATCATCATCATCATCATCATCATCATCATCATCATCATCATCATCATCATCATCATCATCATCATCATCATCATCATCATCATCATCATCATCATCATCATCATCATCATCATCATCATCATCATCATCATCATCATCATCATCATCATCATCATCATCATCATCATCATCATCATCATCATCATCATCATCATCATCATCATCATCATCATCATCATCATCATCATCATCGTCATCATCATCATCATCATCATCATCATCATCATCATCATCATCATCATCATCATCATCATCATCATCATCATCATCATCATCATCATCATCATCATCATCATCATCATCATCATCATCATCATCATCATCATCATCATCATCATCATCATCATCATCATCATCATCATCATCATCATCATCATCATCATCATCATCATCATCATCATCATCATCATCATCATCATCATCATCATCATCATCATCATCATCATCATCATCATCATCATCATCATCATCATCATCATCATCATCATCATCATCATCATCATCATCATCATCATCATCATCATCATCATCATCATCATCATCATCATCATCATCATCATCATCATCATCATCATCATCATCATCATCATCATCATCATCATCATCATCATCATCATCATCATCATCATCATCATCATCATCATCATCATCATCATCATCATCATCATCATCATCATCATCATCATCATCATCATCATCATCATCATCATCATCATCATCATCATCATCATCATCATCATCATCATCATCATCATCATCATCATCATCATCATCATCATCATCATCATCATCATCATCATCATCATCATCATCATCATCATCATCATCATCATCATCATCATCATCA
>OU696697.1:67820500-67826897 GCA_916050605.2 Platycheirus albimanus | reverse complement strand
TCATTATCATTATCATTATCATTATCATTATCATTATCATTATCATTATCATTATCATTATCATTATCATTATCATTATCATTATCATTATCATTATCATTATCATTATCATTATCATTATCATTATCATTATCATTATCATTATCATTATCATTATCATTATCATTATCATTATCATTATCATTATCATTATCATTATCATTATCATTATCATTATCATTATCATTATCATTATCATTATCATTATCATTATCATTATCATTATCATTATCATTATCATTATCATTATCATTATCATTATCATTATCATTATCATTATCATTATCATTATCATTATCATTATCATTATCATTATCATTATCATTATCATTATCATTATCATTATCATTATCATTATCATTATCATTATCATTATCATTATCATTATCATTATCATTATCATTATCATTATCATTATCATTATCATTATCATTATCATTATCATTATCATTATCATTATCATTATCATTATCATTATCATTATCATTATCATTATCATTATCATTATCATTATCATTATCATTATCATTATCATTATCATTATCATTATCATTATCATTATCATTATCATTATCATTATCATTATCATTATCATTATCATTATCATTATCATTATCATTATCATTATCATTATCATTATCATTATCATTATCATTATCATTATCATTATCATTATCATTATCATTATCATTATCATTATCATTATCATTATCATTATCATTATCATTATCATTATCATTATCATTATCATTATCATTATCATTATCATTATCATTATCATTATCATTATCATTATCATTATCATTATCATTATCATTATCATTATCATTATCATTATCATTATCATTATCATTATCATTATCATTATCATTATCATTATCATTATCATTATCATTATCATTATCATTATCATTATCATTATCATTATCATTATCATTATCATTATCATTATCATTATCATTATCATTATCATTATCATTATCATTATCATTATCATTATCATTATCATTATCATTATCATTATCATTATCATTATCATTATCATTATCATTATCATTATCATTATCATTATCATTATCATTATCATTATCATTATCATTATCATTATCATTATCATTATCATTATCATTATCATTATCATTATCATTATCATTATCATTATCATTATCATTATCATTATCATTATCATTATCATTATCATTATCATTATCATTATCATTATCATTATCATTATCATTATCATTATCATTATCATTATCATTATCATTATCATTATCATTATCATTATCATTATCATTATCATTATCATTATCATTATCATTATCATTATCATTATCATTATCATTATCATTATCATTATCATTATCATTATCATTATCATTATCATTATCATTATCATTATCATTATCATTATCATTATCATGATCATTATCATTATCATTATCATTATCATTATCATTATCATTATCATTATCATTATCATTATCATTATCATTATCATTATCATTATCATTATCATTATCATTATCATTATCATTATCATTATCATTATCATTATCATTATCATTATCATTATCATTATCATTATCATTATCATTATCATTATCATTATCATTATCATTATCATTATCATTATCATTATCATTATCATTATCATTATCATTATCATTATCATTATCATTATCATTATCATTATCATTATCATTATCATTATCATTATCATTATCATTATCATTATCATTATCATTATCATTATCATTATCATTATCATTATCATTATCATTATCATTATCATTATCATTATCATTATCATTATCATTATCATTATCATTATCATTATCATTATCATTATCATTATCATTATCATTATCATTATCATTATCATTATCATTATCATTATCATTATCATTATCATTATCATTATCATTATCATTATCATTATCATTATCATTATCATTATCATTATCATTATCATTATCATTATCATTATCATTATCATTATCATTATCATTATCATTATCATTATCATTATCATTATCATTATCATTATCATTATCATTATCATTATCATTATCATTATCATTATCATTATCATTATCATTATCATTATCATTATCATTATCATTATCATTATCATTATCATTATCATTATCATTATCATTATCATTATCATTATCATTATCATTATCATTATCATTATCATTATCATTATCATTATCATTATCATTATCATTATCATTATCATTATCATTATCATTATCATTATCATTATCATTATCATTATCATTATCATTATCATTATCATTATCATTATCATTATCATTATCATTATCATTATCATTATCATTATCATTATCATTATCATTATCATTATCATTATCATTATCATTATCATTATCATTATCATTATCATTATCATTATCATTATCATTATCATTATCATTATCATTATCATTATCATTATCATTATCATTATCATTATCATTATCATTATCATTATCATTATCATTATCATTATCATTATCATTATCATTATCATTATCATTATCATTATCATTATCATTATCATTATCATTATCATTATCATTATCATTATCATTATCATTATCATTATCATTATCATTATCATTATCATTATCATTATCATTATCATTATCATTATCATTATCATTATCATTATCATTATCATTATCATTATCATTATCATTATCATTATCATTATCATTATCATTATCATTATCATTATCATTATCATTATCATTATCATTATCATTATCATTATCATTATCATTATCATTATCATTATCATTATCATTATCATTATCATTATCATTATCATTATCATTATCATTATCATTATCATTATCATTATCATTATCATTATCATTATCATTATCATTATCATTATCATTATCATTATCATTATCATTATCATTATCATTATCATTATCATTATCATTATCATTATCATTATCATTATCATTATCATTATCATTATCATTATCATTATCATTATCATTATCATTATCATTATCATTATCATTATCATTATCATTATCATTATCATTATCATTATCATTATCATTATCATTATCATTATCATTATCATTATCATTATCATTATCATTATCATTATCATTATCATTATCATTATCATTATCATTATCATTATCATTATCATTATCATTATCATTATCATTATCATTATCATTATCATTATCATTATCATTATCATTATCATTATCATTATCATTATCATTATCATTATCATTATCATTATCATTATCATTATCATTATCATTATCATTATCATTATCATTATCATTATCATTATCATTATCATTATCATTATCATTATCATTATCATTATCATTATCATTATCATTATCATTATCATTATCATTATCATTATCATTATCATTATCATTATCATTATCATTATCATTATCATTATCATTATCATTATCATTATCATTATCATTATCATTATCATTATCATTATCATTATCATTATCATTATCATTATCATTATCATTATCATTATCATTATCATTATCATTATCATTATCATTATCATTATCATTATCATTATCATTATCATTATCATTATCATTATCATTATCATTATCATTATCATTATCATTATCATTATCATTATCATTATCATTATCATTATCATTATCATTATCATTATCATTATCATTATCATTATCATTATCATTATCATTATCATTATCATTATCATTATCATTATCATTATCATTATCATTATCATTATCATTATCATTATCATTATCATTATCATTATCATTATCATTATCATTATCATTATCATTATCATTATCATTATCATTATCATTATCATTATCATTATCATTATCATTATCATTATCATTATCATTATCATTATCATTATCATTATCATTATCATTATCATTATCATTATCATTATCATTATCATTATCATTATCATTATCATTATCATTATCATTATCATTATCATTATCATTATCATTATCATTATCATTATCATTATCATTATCATTATCATTATCATTATCATTATCATTATCATTATCATTATCATTATCATTATCATTATCATTATCATTATCATTATCATTATCATTATCATTATCATTATCATTATCATTATCATTATCATTATCATTATCATTATCATTATCATTATCATTATCATTATCATTATCATTATCATTATCATTATCATTATCATTATCATTATCATTATCATTATCATTATCATTATCATTATCATTATCATTATCATTATCATTATCATTATCATTATCATTATCATTATCATTATCATTATCATTATCATTATCATTATCATTATCATTATCATTATCATTATCATTATCATTATCATTATCATTATCATTATCATTATCATTATCATTATCATTATCATTATCATTATCATTATCATTATCATTATCATTATCATTATCATTATCATTATCATTATCATTATCATTATCATTATCATTATCATTATCATTATCATTATCATTATCATTATCATTATCATTATCATTATCATTATCATTATCATTATCATTATCATTATCATTATCATTATCATTATCATTATCATTATCATTATCATTATCATTATCATTATCATTATCATTATCATTATCATTATCATTATCATTATCATTATCATTATCATTATCATTATCATTATCATTATCATTATCATTATCATTATCATTATCATTATCATTATCATTATCATTATCATTATCATTATCATTATCATTATCATTATCATTATCATTATCATTATCATTATCATTATCATTATCATTATCATTATCATTATCATTATCATTATCATTATCATTATCATTATCATTATCATTATCATTATCATTATCATTATCATTATCATTATCATTATCATTATCATTATCATTATCATTATCATTATCATTATCATTATCATTATCATTATCATTATCATTATCATTATCATTATCATTATCATTATCATTATCATTATCATTATCATTATCATTATCATTATCATTATCATTATCATTATCATTATCATTATCATTATCATTATCATTATCATTATCATTATCATTATCATTATCATTATCATTATCATTATCATTATCATTATCATTATCATTATCATTATCATTATCATTATCATTATCATTATCATTATCATTATCATTATCATTATCATTATCATTATCATTATCATTATCATTATCATTATCATTATCATTATCATTATCATTATCATTATCATTATCATTATCATTATCATTATCATTATCATTATCATTATCATTATCATTATCATTATCATTATCATTATCATTATCATTATCATTATCATTATCATTATCATTATCATTATCATTATCATTATCATTATCATTATCATTATCATTATCATTATCATTATCATTATCATTATCATTATCATTATCATTATCATTATCATTATCATTATCATTATCATTATCATTATCATTATCATTATCATTATCATTATCATTATCATTATCATTATCATTATCATTATCATTATCATTATCATTATCATTATCATTATCATTATCATTATCATTATCATTATCATTATCATTATCATTATCATTATCATTATCATTATCATTATCATTATCATTATCATTATCATTATCATTATCATTATCATTATCATTATCATTATCATTATCATTATCATTATCATTATCATTATCATTATCATTATCATTATCATTATCATTATCATTATCATTATCATTATCATTATCATTATCATTATCATTATCATTATCATTATCATTATCATTATCATTATCATTATCATTATCATTATCATTATCATTATCATTATCATTATCATTATCATTATCATTATCATTATCATTATCATTATCATTATCATTATCATTATCATTATCATTATCATTATCATTATCATTATCATTATCATTATCATTATCATTATCATTATCATTATCATTATCATTATCATTATCATTATCATTATCATTATCATTATCATTATCATTATCATTATCATTATCATTATCATTATCATTATCATTATCATTATCATTATCATTATCATTATCATTATCATTATCATTATCATTATCATTATCATTATCATTATCATTATCATTATCATTATCATTATCATTATCATTATCATTATCATTATCATTATCATTATCATTATCATTATCATTATCATTATCATTATCATTATCATTATCATTATCATTATCATTATCATTATCATTATCATTATCATTATCATTATCATTATCATTATCATTATCATTATCATTATCATTAT
>OU696697.1:67733000-67810500 GCA_916050605.2 Platycheirus albimanus | reverse complement strand
ATTATCATTATCATTATCATTATCATTATCATTATCATTATCATTATCATTATCATTATCATTATCATTATCATTATCATTATCATTATCATTATCATTATCATTATCATTATCATTATCATTATCATTATCATTATCATTATCATTATCATTATCATTATCATTATCATTATCATTATCATTATCATTATCATTATCATTATCATTATCATTATCATTATCATTATCATTATCATTATCATTATCATTAATCATTATCATTATCATTATCATTATCATTATCATTATCATTATCATTATCATTATCATTATCATTATCATTATCATTATCATTATCATTATCATTATCATTATCATTATCATTATCATTATCATTATCATTATCATTATCATTATCATTATCATTATCATTATCATTATCATTATCATTATCATTATCATTATCATTATCATTATCATTATCATTATCATTATCATTATCATTATCATTATCATTATCATTATCATTATCATTATCATTATCATTATCATTATCATTATCATTATCATTATCATTATCATTATCATTATCATTATCATTATCATTATCATTATCATTATCATTATCATTATCATTATCATTATCATTATCATTATCATTATCATTATCATTATCATTATCATTATCATTATCATTATCATTATCATTCATTATCATTATCATTATCATTATCATTATCATAGATGGACAGTTAGTGAGGTGGGAAGGGTTACTTTTGAATTTCTTCCAGATGTTATCCAAGCAGTAGGCCGTGAGAATTCGGGTTTCTCGCTCTGCATGAGCTTTTTGCTGACTGGACATGGCTCTATGAATGCATTCTTTTATAAAAGGATGCTAGCAGAGTCTGCAGTGTTCGTGTGGTGCGCCACATGAGGATTGAAGACACGCTCTTTTAGAATGCCCTTGTTACGCTGATATAAGGGACCTTTCTCCTATGGGTGTAGTGAGGGCAGTAGATGAATGGATTTTTAGAGGAATCCGTTTAAGGGAAACTGCTGAGAATCTTGCAACGTTCTTCAATGCAGTATTTCAAAGGCGAAGATTGTGAACGGATTAATGGGGAGAATTGGTCTATACAGTTAATGTTTAAAGATGATTGGATGCTTTTCCGTTTCTCTTTTGGGTTGTTTAAATTCTGTTTGTTTGTTTGTTTATGCTTCTCATATAAATAATATTCAAGCTATTGTCAGCGATTTAAATTCGAATTCTTTTATAGTACTTTTATGAGATTTTAATTTAAGTACAGTAAAGTGTGTCTATTCAGATGATGATAACACTTCCGTTTAATGAAAAATATAAGCAGATTTCGCTCTTTTGAATAGTGATATTATGTATATAAGATGTAGGTGAACCATAGCGCCACAAATATTTTAATAGTTTTTATATCTGTTAATCAAATTTACTGTATACAGAAAATAGAAATAAATTGTTGGCACAACATGAGTAACATTTAATGGTTAAGTGGTATGTTGTCAAGACATATCTGGTACCTAATTATGCAAATTTTTTCAATATTTTGTAATTTTTAATAATAATATTATAATAATTTAACTATATGCCTGTAAGGCCCCAGGTCTTTTAAAGGCAAACTGCATGGCATTTGTTAGAAGGAATATAAAGATAGGATGTTTTGTTGGTACTTACAATGGATTGAGAATTAGGTGATATTTATCTGACGAAAATAGCACGGGTGGCGCCCAGTTGAAGCTGGAGGAATATTGAAAAATTGCGGCGCAGGCTGGGGCTCGAACCAACAACTTTAGGTTAGCAACCAACACTACATCTACTGTATTGCCAAGCGGTTAAAAGAATTGATTAAAACGAGTGGTAAGGCGACTTGGTTTTGCAAGATTTAATATCAATTAAAAAATGCTGTTAAAAATGCAGAGTAAAACTAAAGTCGACACTGGCTAATCTTGTTTTCATATTTGTTAGTTAAGCAAACTTATGCAAACTTATGGGGTGGATAGTGCATATACCTACATAGGTACATATACCGCCAACAATTTATGTATTTAAATTATTTAAACAAAGTTTCCATAGCAGACTCCACCATTCGGGAAAGTATATCTTTCTGCACATCTGTATTACATCAATTAAAGAGGTTTAAACTCCCTTCTCTTTTCTCTTATTAAAGGGAATTCGATACAAAAAATGCTTTTATATAAAGTTTAACTGAAAATCTGCAGATAAGATAATGCCAAATCACCGAGCTCACTCTGTTGGTCGCGACAGCTGCACCAAATGTTCAAAACAAGTAAAAAAATTTAATAAACATTAAACAAACATTATAGATTTCCCAAAAAAAAATGATAAAATATTCCTTTAGCTTCGCTGGTTAAGTTCGACCTCATTGAAAATGAAAAACTCCCGTTTTTACCTTACAGGTTGAAAATCATTTATCTTTTTAACCCGTTTATAAAATAACACTGAAATACTCACTCAATAATAATACTCCCAAGAAGAGGAATTCAAAGATATAAGGAAAACAAATTAGTCCTTATAGACAGGATGTTCCTATGGCGGTCGTATAACACTATTTCAAGTTTTTCTTTCGCTATTGTATTTATTCATACAGTTGGCAAATAACGATTTCACAGGTCACTCGAAAATAAATAAATTTATTCTAACTTTTGCACAACTAAATTTCAATTACAAATAAAGTTCAATTTATAATTGTGCACCTCACATAGACACGTCCAATTCGTGAGAATTTATTCACAGAATAAAAATTCAAAACTAAGAGGTTCGAAAGAGAAAATTCAAGAAGATATTAACTTAACGCACACATGGAGACGGAAAATTCTTATACGTGCACTAAAGTTGTTAAATAGTTGATAGCGATTGGTAAAATATAGGTAGCTTCTATCATGTGGCTTCTATCGCCGAAGAATTTATGTGCAGATGTTCCCTATGTTCGATATAATTTTCGAAGGAGATGTATGGATGTAGTATCATACGCATACGGCATGCCATGTTTTCATCACAGACATACAGATACAGACCACCAACTCGTAGTCCTCTTCACAGAAATACAGATACAGACCACCAACTAGTAATCGTTTTGCCTTACTGGCTGCTCACAATGGTGTAGCAGTAGCAGTAGCACGCAGCAATTGCAAAGTTAAATGTATGTAAATCGTATTGCACGGCTACAATGTGAAGTAGCAGATGCAGCCACAGACCAATAGCAAAGAGGATATATACATAGAGTCCAATCTTTCCTACGTTCCATCCTCCTCTGCTAAAATTTTCGTGGTCTCTTTCCTATTGTATTCATTGGCCGTGTGAAACAACAACAAGAAACGATGAGGTAAGTAGTGAGGTGTGAACGCACACATGTTTAACAAAAAGAACAATATGACAGTTGTAGCACACACACATGTTTAACAAAAAGAACAATATGACAGCTGTAGCTTGTAGGCAAAATCAAAACAAGGCACAAGATTGGACCACTGATCTCTATAAACACTGGATAGCGTATCAATTCAAAATGGTGTGGCAATTTGAAGAGTTGTTATACTGGTAAACAAACCATTTTCGTTTGTTTATAAGTATACCGGTATAACAGTATATAACAGTGTCTCAAATGTCGAAATGGGGGTTTGCTTACTTTTCGTAGAAAGGTTTAATGAGAGTTCGTGTAATTATTGTTTATATTTTATTAGCTTTAATTATAAATGTATTAGTTTTATAATCAATAACACAAAAATTGTTTCTTAAGATCAGTGGGTTGCCCCCATTGCAATATTTCAGCAGATGCTCTTATTACTGTGGAAGTGAACTTCAATAATTCAACAGCCGACACCGAACCGAACCATTGCAAATTGCAAACATCAATTTTAATAATTTGGACATTATTGGAATGAGTTTATTGAATTTTTGTTCAAACTAGTAGAAAGCAAAAGACTGCTGCCAGCAGACCATCACAAGATGAACCTGATAATGCTGCAAGACCAACGTCCATAGAATTACTTCGACGAAGTCAATTGCAACGTCAATTCACCGAAAGTCGACTAATAGCATCAGCCACAAATGCCATCACATCAATTCGCACAGAAATCACCTTCGATTTCCATCGATTGAATGTGTTGGTCTTGCATGCCCTCAAACGCGATTCAAATCTTGTTGGTCGCAAAGAAGGTAGCTTCACTATGAGTAAGGCAAAAATCTACGCTACACTTGGTCAAGAGATTTCCGTCGATGGTTCGTTGGGTGGCTTACAAATTTTGGATCTAAGTCCAGAAGGAGTAAACCATCAACGAATCTTTTCGGTTGACATGGCAAGGAAAAAATCACCGTAACCAACAATCAAGAAACACTCCGTACACCACAATCTTGTCCTGCAGATGAAGAGAAAAATGAATAGCAAGATATATCCACAATTGACGAAACAGATTTCCTGCGAGATGATCACCCACAACCACGATCTGGCTACAATATTTAAGGCATTTCTAACATATCTCGGTAAGGAATAAACATACAACCACCACCAACAGTCAACAGAGTAGCAACCTCAGTGTCAGTGATGTGGTTCGATTTTGTGACAAATACTCAATCGAAATTCGTAATAAATGAACTTGTTCTCGTTGGATAGGTCAGTAAAAAGATTTCCCCCTGTCGGCCTTGCCAAGAGCAGAAGAATTTAACTCCTGCCAGACGGATGCAGTTGCAATACTCCATGATACTGTGATACAATTGGAAGTGAGGAAGTTTTGCTAATGACTATACTACGATTCCTCTACTAAATACTCAAAAGTCCCGAGAAGAAGACGATTTATTGGTGAGTTTTTTGTCACGTAGGCAATACGAACCACTTCTTGATACTCTTGATAATGTTTTTATAATACCAAGCGATCTGGTGTATGCAACAGCAGCAGTAGCTGCTTGTGTCCCATCTACATCGAACTACTAAATTGTGCATTGGTTCAAGTATGGATGCAGAAGTGCTACCATCCAATTCCAAGGATCTTACTTCTTCATTGAAAAACTTGGCCAAATCATACCACTGATCTGGTAGTTCCATATCACTACCGGGTCGAGATTATAGCGCGATTTTGCGTAAAATTTCATATCAACATCAATATTCACTTCGTTCTTCGGCTAATGGTACGTATTCGTGTTATTCAATAATCAAAAACGTATTTTTATTTATTTTTTGCAAAAAATAGAAGCTACGAAACCTTATACGGGTTTGCAGTTCAACATATCGGCACCAAATTTGTCAAGTAGCTAATTTAAAGAACAATCTGTAGCAATCTTACGCAAACATCATGCTGTAGCTAAACGCACTGGAGTCGGTTTCTGCAGCAGTGGAGTATCTACCACACCACCGACTTAGTTTGGTATCTTGGATTGGCAACACTTCACCAAGATCTCATTCTCCATTTTCGGCGAGTCCCAGTGATAGTCCTCGCATAAATTTACCTATGCATTTGCTGGTCGGTGGCATCTTTGCCATCTTCTGGCTATGGCACAACACCTGGCAGCTCAAATCTTTCGGTGAGATTACGTAGTTTAGTAGTTTTTATTAAAAATGGGCAAAATTTCATAATAAAATATTTTGATTTTTTTACTTAGTTATAGTGTTCTTGCCAAGAACGCTTTCATCAGCTGCCCAATATTCTTACAAGCTATGAACTCCAAATACTCACACATCAATTTTCTAACGATATGAATGCTTTACCATAAATATGTTTGCAATTATGCCGATATCATTGTCAATAACATCATCATCATCCTCACTCGTAAATCGAATATAAATTAAAAGACTGTCGTATGAATTCTTAAATATTTGCCTTTCTTTATTGAAATGTAATGTACAACTGAAAACTTAGAAAGCAATCAAAGCTCCAGACCACCACTCTATGTTGGGTGAACATATGCATATCGTTATTATTTGTAAATGATCATTATACATCAAATAATACGATTAGACCACATCAAACCAATTATAAAGACACTGAATACACCGTCCCTTAACAACACTTTACAAAAACTTTCAAGCCCTTCCAGATCTACTCGGAATGAATGATTGCTGTTTTCAAATTCGATGCTGTTGACACCAGCGCAATCAATTGATGACTTTATGTTAAAATATTCCTATTAAAAGTTGGTAAAATATTATTTAATTTAACATTTTTTTCCAGATGTAATATGTCGTTCGAAAATAAACTTAAAAAAAGGTCTCAATGACTTTCGTCTTCGATGGGAGCTTTATCGTCGAGAACAAGAAATTTCAACCATAGCCGGACGATTCTCGCACTCAGTCTCAGGCGTCTTTCGCGAAAACGCAATGTATATATTTGGCGGTGGTCCCTCATCCGACACAACATTTAATGATTTATGGAGATTTGATTTGTCAACATCGGTGGGTCCGCGTGCGTGCACAACTTCCAACACCACCTCCAATGACCGGTCACTCAGCAAGTGTTCATAGACACAAAATGGTAGTTTTTGGTGGTTATCAGATATCTGAAGGAGTCAATAACTATTCCAACGAAACTTGGTGCCTGAGCTTGGAATCTTTTACTTGGTCTACGCCAAAAAATTCTGGTAACATCAAACCTCCACCACGTTATGGACAATTTCAAGTAAACTTGGATGATGATCATCTTCTGATTGTTGGCAGTTGTAGTGGACCACACAGTATATACACAGACGCTTGGGTATTAGACATGTCCAAGGAACAGCGGGAGTGGAAAAGTGTCCCAGTCAAGAATAGGAAATGGGATGCGTCACATATGTGGTGTAATCCAGCATGCAAAGTAGTTGGTAGTTTTGGGCCCACACCAAATTTGCCAACAGATTTTCAAATGATGAAACAAACAAGAGCCCCCACTGCGTTAAGAGGGACTGGGCAATTCCCAGGAGGAAGAGGTGGCGGCTTGAATCGTGTAGATTATTTTAGGGTGGAGGATGATGTGTGTTTAAATCGAAGAGGACTTGGTATTAATAATAACAACCAACATAACAATAACAACATTCTTCCACGAATGCATGCACCACCCGTTCCTGAGAAGAGAAATCACAACCCTCCGCAGAGGGGTTTTAGAAATAACAATGATGTGGTACTGGCACCTCCAGCTGAGATCACACCTCTTGAAAATAATCCTAATGATTTTGACGTTTGCAAAGAAATTTGGCGCTACGATGTCGAGATCACGAACCTCGTTTACCAAAGCGATTTGATGAACTTTATGAGGTAATTAGAATAATGTCTTACCCTGTATAAAGGTTACTATTGTTTTGGTATGCTTATATAGGATCTGTTGCCAAAGCTGGCAGCACTTAAGAGAAAAAGAAAACAAAATTAAAGCCTACACACAGATGGCGCTTAAAGTTCCAACCGGGAGCCCACCATCTTGAAAAAAATAGAAAGAAAAAGAAAAAAAAAAAAAAAATTCATTAATTAATAATTCGAGAACCTTCAAGAAGACACCAGCGAGAATTTGTGTAAAATTTAAGGTTAAAGAGAAAAGCTGAAAAAACTTAAAGTAAGGAAATATATTTACATATATATATAGAATTGAATAAAATTAAATGTACATATTTGAAATAATTAAAAAAAAAAATTTTTTTTAGGATTTAAAGTCCTCGCCATAAAAAATGTTGTTTCATTTGACGACACGAGGGCTGCTTTAACAAGCGATAATATTCTTTAAATCTTTAAACTCTCGACTGCAACGTGTGCATATTAAAATTAAAAAAGCGACAAAGAGCATTCCCTACAGCTGTGGATCATCCTCCATTGCATGCTGCAAGGAATAAATTCATCGCAGCATTGAAGGTTAAATCATCACTTTGCCACGTTGTCACAATCATCTAGTCGTAGGCACCGATCATCACGGGATAAGCGCTGCAAAGAGTAACTCGCCGCAGCACAACGTGATTGCCCTGCCTTTTCGACAAGATTGTCCAATTGTATCTGCCAATATATTCGTGCTGCAAGGAGCAACTCATCGTAGTACAATAACGTGATAACTTAACCTTCGGAAGTATCGTCTCTTGCTGCAAAGAGCAATTTATCGCAGCGTTGCACCGATTATCACGCAAGGAGTGTCTTACCGCAGTACAACGAGCCAGTTATTACTCTGGCCGATCGCAAGTATCGTCTGGTGCTGCAAGGAGTAAATCATCGCAGCATTGAAGGTTAAATCATCACTTTGCCACGTTGTCACAATCATCTAGTCGTAGGCACCGATCATCACGTGATAAGCGCTGCAAAGAGTAACTCGCCGCAGCACAACGTGATTGCCCTGCCTTTTCGACAAGATTGTCCAATTGTATCTGCCAATATATTCGTGCTGCAAGGAGCAACTCATCGTAGTACAATAACGTGATAACTTAACCTTCGGAAGTATCGTCTCTTGCTGCAAAGAGCAATTTATCGCAGCGTTGCACCGATTATCACGCAAGGAGTGTCTTACCGCAGTACAACGAGCCAGTTATTACTCTGGCCGATCGCAAGTATCGTCTGGTGCTGCAAGGAGTAAATCATCGCAGCATTGAAGGTTAAATCATCACTTTGCCACGTTGTCACAATCATCTAGTCGTAGGCACCGATCATCACGTGATAAGCGCTGCAAAGAGTAACTCGCCGCAGCACAACGTGATTGCCCTGCCTTTTCGACAAGATTGTCCAATTGTATCTGCCAATATATTCGTGCTGCAAGGAGCAACTCATCGTAGTACAATAACGTGATAACTTAACCTTCGGAAGTATCGTCTCTTGCTGCAAAGAGCAGTTTATCGCAGCGTTGCACCGATTAATCACGCAAGGAGTGTCTTACCACAGTACAACGAGCCAGTTATTACTCTGGCCGATCGCAGGTATCGTCTCGTGCTGCAAGGAGTAAATCATAGCAGCATTGAAGGTTAAATTATCGCTTTACCACGTTGCCACAATCATCTAATCATAATCACCGATTGTCACGTGATAAGTTCTGCAAGGAGTAACTCGCTGCAGTACAACGTGATAGTTATTGCCCTCCCGTTTCGATAAGATTGTCGCATCGTATCGCCAATACAATCAAGCGCTCCGAGGAACGATTCCCAGCAGAAATCACCATCTATCTCATCGTAGTCACCATCTTCTCATCGCAGTCGTCATCATCTCATCGCAGTCGTCATCTTCTCATCGCAGTCGTCATCATCTCATCGCAGTCGTCATCTTCTCATCGCAGCCATCATCATCTCATCGTAGCTCAAAGAATCCATATTTCCAACATTCTTCTTAAACATTGGCCCAAGATTGAAGTAACGAGTACCACCTTCAAGCCATAACGAAACAGCAATTCAAATAAGCTAAGGTAGCGTAAGGTAAGTCAAGCCTTTATATTTATATATATTTTCTCTACCTCTGCCTGCCATAACATAGTCCATTAAAACAAGGTAGGTACCTTTCTCTCTTCGATATGCATTTTAATTGCAAAGCATGCAAACATGAGGACAACGAAAATATGGTTCAATGCGACGCCTGCGACAACTGGTATCATTTTACCTGTGTCGGCGTTGATCAAGATATTCAGAACCATCCTTGGAGTTGTGTAAAATGTCGTACACTTTCTGCTGAAAATTCACCAAAGGATAATCATAATCAGTTGCAAGAAAAGGCAACTGATGAAGGAAATTCAAATGTCCCAGCAAACCCTCATGAAACAGATCCAAGTGTCTCATCAGAGCTCTCCGTCACCAGTAAAGCCGATAATCCACCACCTCTTTCAAGCCGGCTTTGTTCTCAACAAAATACAAACTTGACATCAACATCGAAGCAAACCAAACCTCTTGATTTAACATCAGAAAAGCGAATTTCTCCACCAAAGAACAAGACCCTACTTCTTCAGCGACTTGAGGAGGAGCGACAGTTGCAAGAAAAGCGGGACAAAGAATTTTTGGAAAAAAAATATGCCTTGCTGGCTGAGCTTCAATTAAGTTCTGACAGCGAAACTGACGACATTCAAGCTCACCACAAAACTATGACAACTGCAAATTCAACAGCGCTAAAACAATCACAAGGGATTAGCAATCTAAATATAACTAAGAACCTAGGAGCAAATCAACCCAATGAAGCCCGACCCCATCCTTCATTTGTCAATACATCGAACTACAATGCGCCTCATGGCGAAGGACCGACAGAAAGCACGTTCAATACTTGTGAGTCAATAGCATCTCCCTTTCCGAACAGACAGCAAATGGCAGCCAGACAGATCATGTCAAGGGAGCACATGACGTTCAGTGGACGGATTGAAGAATGGCCACGCTTCATAAGTTGGTTCAATAATACGACGATCTCATGTGGTTATTCAAACAGCGACAATCTGCGACGACTACAAAGCTGTTTAAAAGGCGATGCTTTCAAGACAGTGGGCGTTCGATTATTTTTTCCCGAACAAGTCCCCGGAGTTTTAAAGAGTCTTCATCAGCTATATGGTCGTCCTGAAGACATCATTGATGACCTGATTGAGAAAATTCGAAAGGAACCACCTCCCAGAATGGACAAGCTACAATCTATAATACAATTTTCATTGGCAGTTGAAAATGCGTGTGCGATTATGGCGGCAACCGGTATGCACGACCACCTTGCAAACCCATCACTAGTTCGAGAGTTCGTCGAAAAATTACCGCCACAAATTCGATTAGAGTGGGGAAGCTTTCGCAAGTGCGTCGTTACTGCGAACCTTTCACTTTTTAGCGAGTGGCTAGCCGAGATCGCTAGCTCGGCATCTCAAGTAACCCGCATGAGCTCCTCGACCCGAAGTGAAAGGCACACTCCAAGATCTTCGGTGAATTTTCACGTCGATTCAGCCTTACATTCGGCAAAAGATAAGTGCCCTATCTGCAAGCTGAGCTGCCGCTCCGTTGAACAATGCGACCGATTCCCGACCCTTAGCTTGAAAGAAAGATGGAATGCCGTTAAGCGACACATAATTTGCCGTACATGCTTGCACCAACATGGACGAACCCGTTGCCAAATAGATAAAATGTGTGGTGTTGATGGGTGCACCTACAAGCACCACAAACTTCTTCACAAAGTGCGAGATTCACCTACAGTTTCCAGCTGCGTTGCGAACGCAATTGTGAACTGCCACCAAAACGACAAAACGCACATCTTGTTTCGAATAGTCCCAGTGACTTTACATAATGGAGAAATAAAAATAAACACGTTCGCCTTTCTTGATGACGGTTCGTCAATATCACTCATTGATGAAGCTCTCGTTGCGAAATTAGGAGTTTCAGGTGAAACCAAACCGTTGTGCCTAAAATGGACATCAAACACCCATCGCACAGAGAGTAATTCAAAAATAGTCAACATCAAGATTTCATCGATCCACTCGGCACAAAAATACGAGATCTCAAATATTCGCACCGTCAAATCACTTGGTCTTCCTGTTCAGGACATAAATGCAGAAGAGCTCTCGATACAATATCCACATTTAAAAGGAATTCCCTTAGCATCGTATCTAAATGCAAAGCCACAAATGTTGTTAGGCTTGGACCAGTGGAAATTAACAATACCACTTCGATCAAGAGAAGGTTTCGATGATCAACCTGCCGCTTCCAAGACAAGATTGGGGTGGACTGTGTATGGTCCATGTAAGCGCGTATTTAAACCGGACCGTCAACAGGAAAAACTTAATTTCCATATATGCGACTGTCAGAGAAATGAAGACGAAAACCTGAGCACACTTTTTAAAGAATATATTTCAATTGACTCCATCGGTTTACGAAACAAAACTGTGCTGCGTTCATCCGACGACGAAAAGGCTATGGAAATAATTAAACAACACATAACAAGAGAGGGAAAGAACTTCGTTGTTCCGTTACTATGGAAACACGAGCAAAACAAAATGCCAGATAGCCGCCCGATGGCTGTTCGTCGTCTTATGTATCTGGAAAAGAGAATGGAGAAAGACGGACAACTATATGAGAACCTAAATACAATAATAGAAGAATACTTACAGAAGGAATATGCAAGGAAACTAACACAGTCAGAGATACAGCAGCAGTTCCATAATGTGTGGTATCTCCCTATTTTCCCAGTCATTAATCACAACAAACCAAATAAAATCAGGGTGGTGTGGGACGCGGCGGCAGCAGTAAATAATATTTCTCTGAACTCACAGCTGTTTTCAGGCCCAGATATAGTCCCTTCTCTTGTCTCTGTTTTGTTCCGTTTTAGAGAACGCAGGGTTGCCATATGTGCCGATATTAAGGAGATGTTTCACCAAGTGAAAATTAAAAGATCAGATCAACAAGCTCAGCGTTTTTTGTGGCGAAATAAACAAAACAACCAAATCGAAGAATTTATCATGCAGGTGATGACTTTTGGCTCCACCTGTTCTCCGTTTTGCGCACAATATGCAAAGAACGAAAATGCAAGGCGATACGAAATACAATTTCCCAGAGCAGTCAAAGGTATAATAGAAAATCACTACGTCGATGATTATCTTGACAGCTTTGACACCGAAGAAGAAGCATTGCGATTGGCAAATGAAATTATATTTATACATGGAGAAGGTGGATTCAATATCCGGAATTTCCTATCAAATTCTAAAACAGTGTTCAATAGTTTAAAAGAAAAAGCCGCAAATTTCGACAAAAGTATTAATCACTGGAGTTTATCTGGGCCTGAAAAAATTCTGGGTATGTGGTGGTCCCCACCTGTTGATTCATTTTCATTTGCCATCAAACCATACACTGTCCAAGCGAATGTTATAGCTGAAGAAGCTTGGCCAACCAAGAGACAAGTTCTTAAAATCCTAATGACCGTTTTCGACCCACTAGGTTTGATTGCTAACTTTTTAGTGTTGCTAAAAATACTTCTGCAAGAAGTGTGGAGTTCAGGCATCGAATGGGATGACAAAATACTGCCAAAACACCTTGAAAAGTGGAACAAATGGAAAAAGTTTATACCAGAGATTAAGAAGATAGTGATTGACCGTCCATATGCAGGTCAGTTGTCACTAAATAACAACACTTCCGTACAGATGCATATATTTGTCGACGCTAGCGATTTGGCTTATTCTGCTGTAGGATATTTTCGATTTTCAGTCGGCAACGAAGTGAAAATTACTTTAGTAGCCGCTAAAACTAAGGTAGCTCCCCTTAAAGTAATTTCGATTCCGAGGCTAGAATTAGAAGCAGCACTCTTAGGAGTAAAATTGGCGAAAATCATAGCATCGGGACATTCAATAAAAATATCTGAGAGGTATTTCTGGTCAGACTCGAGGACAGTTTTGTGTTGGATTAACTCGGATCACAGGAGATACAAACAATTTGTAGCGTTTAGAGTCGGGGAAATTCTGGAGGAGACCGATGCCAAAGAATGGAGATGGGTTTCAAGCAAAGAAAATGTCGCCGATGAAGGCACAAAATGGCAATGCAATAAGGAATTTCAGAACGATAGCCGATGGTACCGAGGACCGAGTTTTTTATACGAACCCATTCAACAGTGGCCAAAAGAATTCAAAGCAATTGGAACGGAAACTGAAGAAATTAAACACATCCATATGCATATTGTCGTACAATTTGAGTCCATCATTGAAGCTACTCGCTTTAGTAATTGGCTTAGATTATTACGGACATTGGCTCAGATCTTTCGCTATATTCGAAGGTCTTCCTTTAAAAGAACAAACATTCACCCACAAAAGGGTTTGATCAGTTTGGATTTCGTGAATGCAGAAAACTATTGCTTCAAGGTGTGTCAAAATGAAAGTTTTTCCGAAGAAATCGCAACGCTGACAAATTGTAAAGATAACGCTATGAAGCCGCAAGTCGAAAGGTCGAGTAAACTATACAAGCTCTCACCTTACTTGGACGAAAACTCTATATTACGAGTAAAAGGTCGAATTGATGCGGCATATGGAGTATCCCTTGACACTAAACGACCAATTATAATGGAAACCAATCATTACATAACTGAATTAATCATCAAAGACTACCATGCCCGATGTCTTCACCAAAATGATGAAACTGTTATTAATGAAGTACGACAGCGATTTTTTATACCCAGACTTAGAGCTCGACTCAAGAGAATTAAACAAGATTGCCAGTTTTGCAAAAACAATAGATGTTCTCCTAAGCCGCCAATGATGGGAGATCTACCCGCAGCCAGACTTCAGCCGTTTACCAGACCGTTTTCATATATTGGTGTCGACTACTTCGGGCCGCTCTTCGTTAAGGTAGGCAGACATTCAGAAAAGAGGTGGGGGGTTTTAATAACCTGCATGACTGTTCGGGCGATACATGTCGAGATCGCGCATGCACTTTCAACAGACGCGTGTATAATGGCTTTGAATCGCTTCATAGCACGAAGGGGTCGACCGTTGGAGGTCTTTAGTGATAACGGTACGAACTTCCGCGGCGCAAGCAATGAGCTGAAAGACGCTGTAAAGCAAATCGAGGTAAATAAAATGGCAGACAAATTCATAGGAGCTAATCTAAAATGGAACTTCATTCCACCTGCCTCACCTCACATGGGAGGAAGTTGGGAGAGACTTGTAAGATCTGTAAAACAAACTTTGAACCTTATAATTCCTACAAGAAAACCTACGGATGAGCTTTTATTGACTATGTTGGCTGAGGTAGAGAGAATTGTAAATGCTAGGCCCCTTACATACGTTCCCTTAGACAGCGAAAACGAAGAGGCTATAACACCTAACCACTTCCTATTAGGGTCCTCGAACGGTGTCAAAATGTCTGGAGAGCTATGCGACGATGGCGTTATTCTTCGAAGAAACTGGTTAACCAGCGAGCAATACGCGAATCGTTTCTGGAAACGGTGGGTCAGCGAATACCTTCCTGACCTCACAAGACGCACAAAATGGTATTCAGAAACGAAAAAACTTGAAGAGGGAGACGTCGTAGTCATCGTCGATGCAGACAGTCCTCGAAACTCCTGGCCGAAAGGCATTATCCTCAAAACTTTCGAAGGCAGAGATGGAAAGGTAAGAAGCGCATCAGTGAAAACGACAACAGGGATTTATACAAGACCGACTGCGAAACTTGCTGTCTTAGATATTAGCCACTTTGGCGAAAGTGGAAAGCCGATTCCAAAAACCGTCTTGCCAGGGGGGAGTGTTGCCAAAGCTGGCAGCACTTAAGAGAAAAAGAAAACAAAATTAAAGCCTACACACAGATGGCGCTTAAAGTTCCAACCGGGAGCCCACCATCTTGAAAAAAATAGAAAGAAAAAGAAAAAAAAAAAAAAATTCATTAATTAATAATTCGAGAACCTTCAAGAAGACACCAGCGAGAATTTGTGTAAAATTTAAGGTTAAAGAGAAAAGCTGAAAAAACTTAAAGTAAGGAAATATATTTACATATATATATAGAATTGAATAAAATTAAATGTACATATTTGAAATAATTAAAAAAAAAAATTTTTTTTAGGATTTAAAGTCCTCGCCATAAAAAATGTTGTTTCATTTGACGACACGAGGGCTGCTTTAACAAGCGATAATAGGATCTTTTTCGCATGGCCACATTTAATATGGCCACATTTAATGTACAAAGTCGGACTCGTAGTCTCTATACTCTGCTATACGAAACTCAAGGCGAGCCCTCGTCGCTGAGCAACAAATCAAAGAATCCTCACCAAAACGTGTATAAGCGAAATGAAGTCACTCTATTTGTGTGCGATCTCAAAAATGCTTTGTCTAGTGACCGCTACTTACAATGGATAGAGTACAAAATTGGAAATTTGGAATAATTCCTGGTGCTCCGGAACGATTGATACTTTCTTGAATGGTGGCTGGTAATGGAGAATTGATACTTTTCGGAGGCGTGCATAAAGAAACGCTCTCCGAGATAACTCACTGAAGCCGATTCATATTTATAAAATATACAAATATTCAAGCCAATATTGCAATGACCGCACCCTCTTTGAAAATACATAAAACTTAACAAAATTTATTTTTTAATATACATACATATTACTTTTAAATAAATGCTTCTAGATTTTATGTGAATTTTAATATTATTATTCTATTGCTTGATTATCAAAAGTTATTTCAAAATTTCAAAAGTATGCTTATAAACAAAATTCGTTTGTTAAATTTTAACTTTCATAATATAATGAAGATTTTAAAAATAAATATAAAAATCTTTTAAGATTAAATAAACTTTGTTATTTTGTATACTCTTCTTCTTGTTGTTTTCCGGCAGCTGGAATTGGAAGCAACAATCTAACTAATCCGCCTTAGACCTTGAGGATTCCATTCCAAGTACTGATCAATCTCGCACACTTTTCGCTAAAATCGACACTACATGAAATGCAGCGGAGAAGTGCACTGTGAATTATAGTTTTTTGTATGCTTGTGCCGAAATAAAAATTAACACACAACAGCTCCAAGCGGGGGTGTCTTCTAATGGGAACCTGCAAAACTTTGTATTTATATTTCATTTATCTAAAATATCGCAAAAGTATCTTACCTATGAAGAGTTCGGCCTTCTTTTCCACCTGATTTTTTGCAGTATCTGCAACTATACACCATTTTTAACCATTTTATTTGTCACTAGAATTTAAAAAAAAAATACTTTAATTATTTTAAATTAATAGTTATTACAATATTTTAAATCATAAATTACCTATTTCTCTTTGATTTGATTTCATTTTTTTTTTAATCAGCTGTCAAACTGGTAAACAACCTCCAACCACAGAGGAATTGTCATCTTCAATTTGCCACACAAAAACTGTTATACTTTCTAGGGAATACGCTATCCAGTGTTTATAGAGATCAGTGGATTGGACTCTATGTATATATCCTCTTTGCTTTTTAAATGGGAGGAGCAACCACACCAAAAAAATAAATGGCATACGCAGAGATAGTTGCCATCACAAAATGCACAGGCAGAGATGTACACGTATTCACAGACACGAAAAAATATTTCGATGGTGTTTCAGGCAAGGCGCAAGGGGAGTACGAGTTGGCGTATGTGTATGGTCTGTGATGTAGAGTATAGACGTGTTGTAAGGAAGTAGTGGTGAGGACGAATTTCGTTTTCTCTTATGGGTTTTCTTTATGAAGGCCCCGACCCATAGAATCCGTTGGTCCGTTGTGGCAACGCATCCGTTGACGTTTCCCGGATCGCCGGATTGGGGGTGAACCAATGAATGCGTTGACGTTCCATTTTTTTCTCTTTTTTTTCTTCGAACATGTTGCAAAAAAATATGATAAACATAATTACAACTGTAACCAAAACCCTTAGAAGAAGAAATATATTTCGCTTCTTCAATGCCAAAACGAAACTACTTCAAATCGAATAAAAATTGCTGTCAACGGATTGCCGGAGAAGAAAAAGTTAAAAGTTCGGCTACATCTGTCCGTTGCGTTGCCGCATGCGTTGTCTATGGACCACTTCTCGTAAGAAAGCGTGTATTTAATCGAGCTGTCAGTTGATTTGCCGGACGCACAGGCGCAACGGATTCTATGGGTCGGGGCCTGAAAACGATATAACGGTTCTTATTGAGATGGCGGAAAGTGCAATTTTGTTTCTTATGGGTGGGTGTGTGTCTGAGTGGGACAGAGGGTGTATCATATATAGAACTTTATTTCATGCAAATTTTGAATCATTATTCATTGTACGTATGGTGCTCATGATTTTAAAAATTAAATTTGGCTGCAATACAAAGTTTCGAATTCGCTACGAGTTTAAAATAAAGTTGTGTTTCGGTGATTTAATTACCTACCTAGTTTTTCTAAAAACTACATATACATACAATTAAAGGCTTTGCCAGCGCGCTTGGTGCATTTTTTTTTGATACTGAGTCTTACAATTATTTCTTCCGTTTTTAAATCCTTATTGTTGTGATTATGTGATATAGGTATTAGTGATTTTTATAGTAAATTTAGTTTTGTATAAATAAAAGAACAAGTTAATTCGTGTGTCTTATAATTAGTATAACTTTATTGAAAGTTATAAAAATCTACAAAATCTCAGTTTTAGTGAAAAATATATTTAAAAAAAAGTAAAATCAAAATTAGGAAGTGCATTACGGATGCAAATAGTGCAAAATAGTTCTGAAAGATTAGAACGAAAATTGGTAGAGTGAGTTCATTTAGTTAATTTATATTTTCTATATTGTGTAGGTATTGTTAAAATTCTTTTTTCATTAAGAATAATTTAATTATATATTGAATAACACAAATACACTTACATTTTGAATAAATTTATTGATATACCTAGTACCTATATATTTAACTATATTTTCAACTAAGTATTTATTTTTCTTTATTCATATTTTTCATAAACTAGGTATATTTTACTATATATTTTATTAAACAAATTTTAAAACATGGCTTGTTTATACGAACCACGAACCCCGTATCATTTTTCCGCATACCCCAAGATCATAGGAGGGTAATTTGGTTAAAGCATCTGAGCGTTTCACCGTTAAAGACTTTGCCAAAGAAAGAAGGCATTGATCTGTGAAAATCATTTCTATGCTAAAGACATTACGATCAGGGGTACAAGCAAAATATTAAGCAAATTGGCACTTCCGGTTTCAACAGCTTCAATTTGTAAATGCTCCGAGTTTGCTAATGATGCTTCCTGTCTACAGGTCTCGAAACAAGTCCACATCAAATATTTCATTAGCTTTACAACTTCTTAGTAATTTTGAACCTATTCCATATGAGTCCAGGACTGAACCGACTTCCACTGTAACTACTGCACTTGTCACCCCTTTCTCTGATCCTTCACCCATGCCTTGCAGTCCTTCCTCACCTCTCTTTAATTAAGCTTCAAGCTCATATAAAACATATGAAGGCCGAGATTATTATGATTGACGACAGCATAGGAATAAGAGACCAGACGTTGTTGATACAACTAAGGGCCTACGAAAGTATTACAACGAGTTTTGAATTCGGAAAACTGACAGAATAGTCCAAACCATTTTTGAAGAAAACTTTCCGGAAAAACAGATAAACAGACAGCTAGTTAAATCATGGATGGAAGAAATAATGGAACTAAAAAACAATACTTTAAAAATAAAGTGCTCAGAACAACACCGAAGAGTGATTTTAAAATTTCTATTGACCGGACTGGTAATTTCTTATATACGAAAAATTAATAAGGACCTGAAGGTAAACGAAGAAAAACCAAAGGAAAAAATTGTTTATTAATTAATTTAATATTGCTCTTTTACTTTTTTTTCTGTTATGATTTTAGGTGGATCACCAGGATCACAACTCTCAAACTTGTCTGCTTCACACTAGTGATCCGCCTAAAAAATTCGGCTGGTTGACCTCATTTATTTTTCTGATGTCAACCAAAAATGCTGGTGTTTCTACATTTGTAGCTGCCAGGAGCTTTTAGGTATTCCTCTCCCCTTTGTAATGAAAATTTTTCCCTATCACCCTCTTCACCCGTAACTACCTACATTTTTGCATACACCGCTACACACACATTGGTATGACACCAATTACAAAACAGTATCCTGCAAAATTAATTTCAATGGAGATATTGCAGAACCAATATTTTACACTCGCCCTTACTACCTACCTAAAATTGCAGAGCATGCCACATTTATTACCCCAAATAAAAACCATATTAACATCATGAATAATCTATAGAGTGATAGTCAAACACAAAGTTCCTTCACGGAAAACAAAAAAACAAGCAATTGCTCAGATAACATTTCAATGGAAATACTAAATGTGCCATGCACGCATACGCTGATTGCATGCCAATTAAGTAGAACCAGTTTTAGAAATTAGATTCCCCAGTTTGCAGTGCGCAATGAAAGTATTACCACACACCTTTATTTCGAAACTTGTTGATCACACCTTTTTTTACAAGTAAAAGTTGGCACCAACTTCACACAGTTTTTTTTTTCTGTAAGTTGTCGGCCAGTCGTCGAACCCCACCCGAAAAATAGAACAAATAAGAACAATTAGAAAATTGGACCGAGTTGTCTTTTGTCTGCCAGCGGAAATAAGAAATTCTTTTCCGACTGGCAGCCAAAAAGACAGGATAAACTATCCCTAACAAAGGTGAGTGAGTTCTCAATAGAACTTCTCGTTTTGTTTTATAGTCATCCTGGCTGAACGCCATGTTTTTTTTTTATAAGTTTTTTTAAAATATAATCTGCCCAGGTTCGTGCTAAAACATCTGTGCAAAAAGAATTCAGCAGAAACAAAGAAAACGTGGAAAAATTTTACAACCTACGGCGTGCCTTTGGAGCGAGAATAAGCTCGAGCCATAAAAAGTTTTCCACCGGCCAGTTGCGTCGCAAAGCGTCAGCACGCCAACAACAAAAAAAAACCATCAGATTGTCCCCAAGGTAGACAGAACAATCCAAGCAAACGCTCGCAAGGAAAAGTGAATCGCAAATCTAAGGTATTTTGGTGATTTTTTTCCTTTTTTCACAGACCCCATGAAGCAATATTTTCTTTTTCTTACTCCCGTTAAGGTCATCTCAAAGGGCACGCCGTCCGTTCCTAATTTTTTTTTCATCTCCATTCAATTTATGGTGCACCTAGTCTGTCGAGATAACACAGCCCTAACAACACAGTAGTTGATGCTCATCCACCGCACTTCCTTCGTGTCACACACTATCGACAGCCAATACGAAATTCGTTTGGCACTGGCACAGGGACTTCCAAACCAGATATGTTGGTTTCTACACCCAAGGCGCAACCTTAACGCATTTAGCCTTTCTGTTAAAAAAAAAAAAAAAAAAACAGAGCAACCCCAACCGAGTGGTTATTCCTGCAAAAGCAAACCGTACAAGGGCAAGCGAACGTCGAGATTTCTAAAGGAAAACGCTACGACAGTTCAGGTAGCGGCGCCTAAGCTGTCCCATCGTATATCCACTTGGAAATCCCTCCGAGTCGCAGCAAATTTTATTCACGCACTCGTAATCGACTCGAGCAAACAAAGGAGGAGAGAAAATTCTTCATTATCATCATCGGCAGTACAACCACACAAATATATATCGTATTTATATGCTAAGTGTACATATAGATAATTAAGTATATTATGTAGTTATATATATTGGTAGATGGTAGATTAAGATTTTTGCCTTGGTCGATTAATACAATTTATTTTTTTTAAAACAGAGTGTTTCCTAGGGAAATATTTGGTTTCAGGTTACGAGATTTTTTTTTTTTGAAATTCTCTAGGTCCAAAGAGAAGATGGAACAAGTTCAGTCACAAGCTAAAAGAGCTTAATGTTCAGGAGCGATAGAACAGATTTTTCAGGGGTACACATTAAGAAGAAAAGAGCCACGTTCAGGAAGGGAACTAAAACAATTCAGTGAAATACGATTAAAGAGTGTAACGTAAATGTGGTAGTCGATTTTACTGCAAGTCGATTACTGAGTTTTTGCCAATAAGAGTATATGTTTAACTTGCTTTTGAATTTTGTTGTAGCCAGTAAGGCTGAGTAAAGCTAAAGTAAAATCAGTGTTTTAACAATAACAAGATTCACACGTCACAGGGTGCCTGGAATTATATACCAAAAAATTTTTATTTCAACGCTTTAATAGATGGAGTGCACTTCAACGAACAAAGCCTGGTGAGTCGTTTCCTTTTTGATACATTTGACTTTTTTTTTGCTATATATAATTTCTTACCTGCCCGATTTGACGAATAAGTAAAGTGAACCAAAGATCGAAAAGAGATCGAAATTTTATTTTTGAAGTAACAAAGAAAAAAAGGCAAGTTTACATTATGGGAGTAAACGGTCCAGTTGAGATAAACCAAAGTTAAGCTAATTTTTTTTTTTTGAGGCAATATACGTTTAGCAGTACGAGTACAAGCACATGCGAGACGTTCTGGAATTGTGTATTTCAGAATTGTCGTATTATTTTTTTTTGTGTTGTTTAAAAGCTGAAGCATATACAGCGGAGCTGTCCCTTAAGGGCCCCGTGTGCCTGGGATTTAACGGAAGCTCATTAAAAAGAAGCATTTAATGGTTTAAGTGAATACAGAGTATAGATTGGCTACGAGTTTTAAAGTGTTACGAATTACAGTTGGAAAGGTACAATAACATTATTTTTTTTTTGATCAATTTATTATTCCTGAAACATTTTTTTTAGGAAAGTAAACTGGCTTCAAACAATGATTTTTTTTTTTTAGGAAAAGAGTTTTTTTTTAGATTCAGTGAAGAGTATTCTAGAAAGTTTTGATTTCAGAAAGCTATTTATGAGTAAAATCTACTCTATAATTTTCTTATAATAGTTATAATTCATTAAATTATACGTAGTTTGTAAAAATCCCTTTGATGAAGAGAATAATTATAACGTTTAAAAAAAAATAATTTTTGGAACAATTCTTTTTATTTGTTGGCCGGTACATTATATTTTTAGACATGTTTATTTCAGCGTCTGTAAGATCAAGTTATTTCGTTGATGTTTGATAGTATCAACATGAGTTTGTAGATTTTTTTTTAGGTTCGGGAGGGAGTTGACAGCTGACGACAACGATGTTTAGTTGATTATTTCAACGCAGTCACAAGAGGTTCGTACCTCTTGTTTCTGTCTTTGGGGGATCTGATCTTGAGCCACTAGCGGATCCATAGGATATTTATGTAGACGTATGCATAAATATCATGGGTGGGTACAGACGGCTTGGGAGGACGATATCACCTTGTTCCTCCCCCACTTGTCTTCGTTTCAATTCACGGCTTGGAGTTCACTGTTGGAATCGAAGTTTTATAAATAATAATTAGCAACTCCGAAGTCTTGAACACCTATGACTTCCATGTTTGGTTTAACCATTTTCGGTGAAGTTTTTTTTATTGCACTTACTGATCACATCGTCTCTACAGATGTCGTATCTGTTGAAGGCGGTTATAATCTTTCGTCACAACTTATTCTGTTCTTACAATTATTTCTTTCATTAATCGGGCCCCGCTCAACTAAAACATTCAATTGGAGTCCGAAACATCTGGATTCCCAGATCTACTATAAACAATGTAACACACGATTCTGCCCCGGTAGCAAGGACCCCGGCCATATCCGACGAGTATCAGCGATGGCACACTAGAGTAGATCACCGCGACCGTGGGGTATGAATCACTGGCTTTCCGTCATTTGGAAGTACCATCGAGTTATTGGTACTTATGGTAGCATAAGTGATGGGAAGTCAGCAGGAACAGTGAGAATCTTTCTTTCATCCTCCAGCCCTGGACGTCGAAGATGCAGAATACCCAAGGTACCTTGAGAAAATAAGTATAAGACGAGTAACATCGGCGGACATAATTAATAATAGGTATATGCATCATCGACTTTTAAACAGTTAGGCTTGTCCGAGGAAGGATGTCCTAAGTCAGTTTCCGAAGCAGGTTTCTCTTGTTGTTAGTTTCGTTTGAAGCGTAAGGGCTGGTTAGTCGCATGAGGCCGGATATCGCCATGCTGGCTTGCCAGACCCCTAGGTTGGACTTTAGTTTCTTTTTATTTTTGATTGATTAATAATTTTCTTGCAGTGTTAGTGAAAGGTATGTTAGGACATCGATATATACCACCCTTATAAACAATCATCAATCGCTAAAAGCACCTCAATGTCGGGTCATTCTTTGTTGTCCTCTGCGATAAACGGAAGGATGTCAAATGTAGAAGTGAATAAGGTGATGATGAGCTGTGCGGATAAATATGTTATCTTCTCCATTTTCCATTACAGGAGGCGACCGAATTGGGACACGAATTAAAAGGCTTGTTCCAATCGGGCCCACCCTGTGCGATTAAATCTCTCGCATTCCGTTACAGATGGCGCCCAACGTGGGGCCCGAATTTGAGGGAACCTGTAAGATTTCAGAATAGAGAATATCGTTAGTAAGTAATAAGAATTTTAGAAGATATGTTGGTAAACAGCAGTAGAGGTGAACGGATTGTAGTATCGTTGTTCGGAGGGTTAATTGAAAGAATCTTGATCCTTGTCAGTTGCAGTAAGCTGAATCATTTTTCCGAAATATCTACTTCGTTGGTTGTTTTTTTTGAGGAACATTCTTGTCCGGGCCGGATTCGAAGCAGTTCGTCCAGTCGTCAGATGCTAGAATGAACATTCAAAGAAGGTTGATAGGAAGTATAGAGCCAGATTAGTAGACCTTTTGACCGGTAATTAGTGAATATTTCCTGATGTACGTCCGCTGCAGAAGCTACTACCTGACCCTATGACTCCGCTTCGAAGTCGAAACTCCATTTCCACCTTTTCAACATATCCTAATGGATAGATCGTCTCAGCAGTAAGTTAGTTTAAAGGAAGTCTGATACACTAACCGGTGGCTGGTGATATTGTATTAAGTATCTTTAAGTATTACTGATAGTTCCTTGAATTCCTTTAAGAAATTTTTTTTTTTTTTTTTTTTGAGAAATTTTGCTGTGTGAGATTAATTTTTTTTGTTTTGTTTTACCTTTTTTTTTAATCGTAAACTTTGTCACTTGAATCATGGCAAATAATGAATCGTTTGTAGACGTAGGTAATGTCAACGATCCTAATTACGCGGCGATGGAACAAGCGGCTATGGATGTTCTCCTTGAGGAAGATGATTCTCCTCTTGAAGAAGAACAAAACGTAGCGACCAGTTCCCCTCGCAATATGCTGATCACAGATACCGACGGATGGTCTCAATATGTTCACAACATGGTAGTCACCTCCATAAACACCCAGTTAGAGAACGAAAGGAAGTTTTTTCAACAAGAATTAGCTAAAACCCACAATGATTTATTAGAAAAAATGGCAGCATTAATGCGTGGCCTTCCTTCAACATCGAATCAAGCAACCCATTCAGCTAGAAGTGCTTCACGCTTAAGTAACCCCTTAGCAAACAAAAACAGACTTCCCAATACGGCAAATAACCTTGAAGAGCCGGTAACACCCTTCGTGAATATACCAACTGATCCTCGTCAAGCAAACCTACCTACCCCAATCGTCTCGAATCACTTGAACTCGAATAGAGTACCTTTAGCTAAAACTATCACTAATTCTAATACGAACAATAACGTACCTTTAGCATAAGTAAGGAGCAATGTACAGAGCGGTTCCAATTTCGGCAACAATGTTGCAAGGGACCCGGGCAATCCTATGGTGCACCCAGTCGACAAGGCCCAAGCTGCCGACGTAGACGCGTTTCTCACAAGAGTTCGTGGGATGACGTATGATAACACTTCATTGGCAGGCTCACCACATCGACCTCCGACGGCATCGAACTCCAATTCCAATTCTTCCAGTAGATACCCATTGTGTCACAAATGGGGAATTAATTTCGATGGCCGGAACATACCAGTCGACGATTTCTTGTTCCGTTTGGAAGTCATCCGGAACAGTTACAACGTGTCTTGGGACGACATAGTGTTGAATTTTCACCACTTCGTCTCAGGACCCGTTGAAACTTGGTATTGGATGTATTTGAAGAATAATCCACATGTTCCGTGGAACGTTCGTAAGTCAGCTCTCCTAGAGCAATACAGGAGCTTAGAGACAGATAGTGAACTGTCAAGAAAGATTAACGACCGAAAGCAGCTACCGGGAGAATCATTTAATGAGTTCTACGACGCTCTGACGATTCTAAATTCGCGCATGCGAAACCCGAAGCCCCCAAGTAAAATGGTCGATGTCATCAAAAACAACGTACACAGACGAATGGGTGAATTGCTAATCACATTCAATACAAGTAGTTTGCCGCAAATGGCCTATGTCTGTCGTACGATTGAAAAATTTATGGACAAACGAGAGCCTGCACGGCCGAAGTTTATTCCAAGTAATTCTAACAATTTCCCTAGGCGACAAATTAACGAAGTTGAGCTCTCGAATGAAACTCACACAGTTGCAACGGCAGCTCAAATCGAGGCGCTGAAGCGTGAGTCGACGACCCTCCGATGCTGGAATTGTAAGGGCGTGGGTCATGGCTTCAGGGAATGCACCGTGACCCGGAAGTTGTTCTGCTACGGATGTGGATTACCAGAGTACTACACTCCAGACTGCCCCAGATGTTCGGAAAACCCGAAGCGGAACAATCTTTCTTCCGCGGGGATTCGTTCGAACACCCAAAACCCGGATCAGTAGGCAACGAAACCTCAAGAAACAAAACCCTATTAGCGTAGCACATAATAACCCCAAACCAGATACTATTTTGAATAAAGAAGAACCTATCAACATTTTGAGTAATAAAAGCCCTATCTCTATATTGAAATCAGAGATACCCAGTTGTAAGTTAATTAATAATAAGGAAGTGAATTTAAAACAGTCAAATGAATTACCACGCAAATCGTTCCACGATCGCTTAAGGGAGTATTATGAAGCAAGGAGACGCATCATGAACCTCCCCATAATTTCCAAAAAGATCCGCGATACTCGGAGACGATTTCAGGGTAAACGTAAATCTTATCGTAGCATAGCAATTACAACTCTGAAAAGTGAGTCTAGCGATCCCAGGCCTTACGTAACCGTAGAAATTTTCGCCGATAAATGGCTAGGATTACTTGATTCAGGAGCTAGCATTAGTTGTATTGGCACGGATGTGCTAGAATATTTGAGAACGAAAAATGCTAAAATTAAGAAAGTTATGTCTTCGGTTTCAACAGCGGATGGAAGTCGTCAAAATATAGTGGGAAAAGTTTCAACAGAAGTGAGATATAACAATCTTTGTAGGTCTATGGACTTTTACATAGTTCCTACCCTATCTCAGCGTCTATACCTTGGTGTAGATTTTTGGAGCAAATTTCAGCTAGCCCCACACATAATCTCCGACATGAGCGTGAGTCCGTCACCATTCGAAAACGAAGAGTACCAAAATATGTAATATGTGCAAGCTTTCTCGAGCCGGGTCTCGAAAGCTGAAGGAAGTCATTGATGGATTTCCATCCTTCGCGGCCAAAGGCTTGGGGAGAACGAGCTTGCTGGAGCATAAAATAGATACTGGAGACGCAGTGCCCATTAAACAAAGGCACTATCCCGTGTCTCCAGCAATTCAGGCCCTCATGTATGCGGAGTTGGACCGCATGTTAGAAATGGGAGTAATCGAAGAAAGCAATAGTTCCTGGAGTTCACCGGTAGTACTCGTTCGAAAACCAGGTAAGAACAGGCTTTGCTTAGACTTCAGAAAAGTCAATTCAGTAACGAAGAAGAATGCAGGTCCAATCGCACACATAGAGGGACTGCTAGCACGTCTTTCAGACACACACTACATCAGCAGTGTGGATCTGAAGGACGCGTTTTGGCAGATTCCGCTGGAGGCGGGATCCAGGGAAAAAACAGCTTTCACTGTGCCTGGGCGTCCCCTATACCAGTTTAAAGTTATGCCTTTTGGCTTATGCAACGCAGCTCAATCTCTTTCATACCTGATGAGCCACGTGATCCCTTCAGCTTTGAGAGACCAAGTCTTCGTCTATCTCGACGATCTATTAGTGGTCTCGAAAACTTTTGAAGAGCACATAAAAATTTTGAAAGTTGTTAGCGAAAGATTGAGCGACGCTGGACTGACGATAAATGTAGGCAAGTCCAAATTTTGCTTTAGTGAGTTACATTACCTAGGCTATAAAGTAGGCCAAGGGTGCTTGAAGGCTGACCCGATAAAAATAGCAGCGATATTAGATTTTCCGGTACCAACGACACAACGTCAAGTTAGACGATTTCTTGGAATGGCGGGTTGGTACCGAAGATTCGTCAAAGATTTTTCCACCTTAGCAGCCCCAATGACCGACACGCTAAAGAAAGGTAAAACTTTCTCATTCGGAACAGAAGCCGTTAAAGCCTTTGAAAGCATCAAGTTAGCCCTGACGTCCGCTCCAATCCTAGTGAACCCCGACTTCACCAAAGAATTTATTATTCTATGCGATGCATCCGCGTCCGGTATCGGATGTATTCTCTGCCAGCGTGATGAGAACGGGGCTGAACGCCCCATTTTTTATTATTCGCAGAAATTAAACGCAGCGCAGAGGAACTATTTCCGTTCCAAGGAATACAGAAATTCCGAGCTTACGTAGAAGGTTATCAATTCATAGTCATCACTGATCATTCTAGTTTGAAGTGGTTGATGAGTCTGAAGGACCCGACTGGTAGACTAGCAAGATGGAGCATGAGGCTTCAGGGATTCGACTTCGTAGTTGAGCATCGCAAAGGAACATTGAACGTGGTTCCAGACGCACTTTCGCGCGTATTCGAAAATGAATCCTTAATTTTTCAGCCTATGGTGGCGAGCTCAACAGTTGTCGATGTAGTAGAAGTCCTCCACGTCGACCTAGATAGTCCTCATTTCAAGTCGCCAGAATACCAACAGCTCATCGACCACATCAAGTCGAACCAAGAACGGTTGCCAGAGCTTAAAATTTCGGATGGTTACATCTATAAGCAGACAAAACACACAGTAGGAGATCCTCTACAAGATGACCTCGTCTGGAAGCTCTGGGTGCCGTCAGTGATGACTCACGAATTGATAACCTTCGCCCACAATCCACCACGAGCAGCTCATGGAGGAATAACTAAGACTATTTATCGATTGAAGAATCAATTCTTTTGGCCAAATATGTACTTACAGGTGAAAAGCTATGTCAACAAATGCGAGATTTGTAAAACAAGTAAAGCGTCGAATGTAACATTGCGCGCAGAGATGGGTCAGGCATTCAGTGTAGAGAGGCTATTTCAGCATCTCTACATTGACTTCCTTGGCCCATATCCTCGTTCAAGGAACGGAAATACATTCATTATCATTGTTGTAGACCAACTCACTAAATTTGTATTAATTAAACCCTTGCGAAAAGCTAACGCCTCAAACGCAGTACACTTCTTGCAGGAAGATGTCTTTTTAGTCTTTGGAGTTCCGGAGAGTATTCTCTCCGACAATGGAACGCAATTTGTGGGTAAAGAATTTTCAAAATTGTTAGAGACATATGGAGTAAAACATTACAAAACCGCTGTTTATTCCCCACAGCCCAACGCCAGCGAACGGGTAAACCGTTCGATATTAGCAGCCATCAGATCTTACGTAGACCCTAAACAGACAAACTGGGATGCGTACCTTTCCTCTATAAGCAGCGCTTTACGGACAACTATACATTCCGTCCTCACGATGTCACCGTACGAGGCACTCTTTGGGCAACGTATAATCGAGCATGGGCACGACTATAAGCTACTTAGACAACTGGGAGGATTAAACCATTCCGAAATCAATTGGCTACCAAAAGTTGCCAAAATGAACATTTTGCACTCGTACCTCAAATCAACTTTAGAAAATGCTCACCAAAACTACGAGAGCACCTATAATCTTCGTAGCAGGAAAATTTCCTTCAATGTAGGAGAGACGGTCTTCAAACGCAATACAGTACTAAGTGATGCGACAAAGCATTTTAATGCGAAACTCAGTCCCAAATTTATCAAGGTAGTTATCAAAAAGTTAGTGGGCAATAATCTTTATGAGGTAGTTGATGATAAAGGTCATTGTTCGGTCACACATACTAAAGATTTAAAGAGATAATCTTTGTCCCTGGTAAAATTACCATAACCGGTTTCTTAAAAACAATAGCCCGGCGTCAGCTGTGCATGAGACTCTATGGTTCAGTAGAGAGAAACAAAGAGCTAAATCTAAATCAATTCAGATACCATAACAAAATCCACATTATTCTTTTTTGTACACATTAGAAACTTTTTCAGCCTCTTGTTCGTTTAGAGTAGTCAGGAACTACCCATAAACGAACAAGCTTTGTAATGAAAATTTTTCCCTATCACCCTCTTCGCCCGTAACTACCTACATTTTTGCATACACCGCTACACACACATTGGTATGACACCAATTACAAAACAGTATCCTGCAAAATTAATTTCAATAGAGATATTGCATAACCAATATTTTACACTCGCCCTTACTACCTACCTAAAATTGCAGAGCATGCCACATTTAACACCCAAATAAAAACCATATTAACATCATGAATAATCTATAGAGTGATAGTCAAACACAAAGTTCCTTCACGGAAAACAAAAAAACAAGCAATTGCTCAGATAACATTTCAATGGAAATACTAAATGTGCCATGCACGCATACGCTGATTGCATGCCAATTAAGTAGAACCAGTTTTAGAAATTAGATTCCCCAGTTTGCAGTGCGCAATGAAAGTATTACCACACACCTTTATTTCGAAACTTGTTGATCACACCTTTTTTTACAAGTAAAAGTTGGCACCAACTTCACACAGTTTTTTTTTCTGTAACTTGTCGGCCAGTCGTCGAACCCCACCCGAAAAATAGAACAAATAAGAACAATTAGAAAATTGGACCGAGGTGTCTTTTGTCTGCCAGCGGAAATAAGAAATTCTTTTCCGACTGGCAGCCAAAAAGACAGGATAAACTATCCCTAATCCCTGGTGGTATAGTCCGAGCGTGGGAGCACTACATTTTGTTCAACAAAGGTGAGTGAGTTCTCAATAGAACTTCTCGTTTTGTTTTATAGTCATCCTGGCTGAACGCCATGTTTTTTTTTATAAGTTTTTTTAAAATATAATCTGCCCAGGTTCGTGCTAAAACATCTGTGCAAAAAGAATTCAGCAGAAACAAAGAAAACGTGGAAAAATTTTACAACCTACGGCGTGCCTTTGGAGCGAGAATAAGCTCGAGCCATAAAAAGTTTTCCACCGGCCAGTTGCGTCGCAAAGCGTCAGCACGCCAACAACAAAAAAAAACCATCAGATTGTCCCCAAGGTAGACA
Source organism: Platycheirus albimanus (assembly GCA_916050605.2). Classification (NCBI taxonomy): domain Eukaryota; kingdom Metazoa; phylum Arthropoda; class Insecta; order Diptera; family Syrphidae; genus Platycheirus; species Platycheirus albimanus. Next base: position 67,779,817 of record OU696697.1, on the reverse strand, counting down.
GAATAATCCAAGCAAACGCTCGCAAGGAAAAGTGAATCGCAAATCTAAGGTATTTTGGTGATTTTTTTCCTTTTTTCACAGACCCCATGAAGCAATATTTTCTTTTTCTTACTCCCGTTAAGGTCATCTCAAAGGGCACGCCGTCCGTTCCTAATTTTTTTTTCATCTCCATTCAATTTATGGTGCACCTAGTCTGTCGAGATAACACAGCCCTAACAACACAGTAGTTGATGCTCATCCACCGCACTTCCTTCGTGTCACACACTATCGACAGCCAATACGAAATTCGTTTGGCACTGGCACAGGGACTTCCAAACCAGATATGTTGGTTTCTACACCCAAGGCGCAACCTTAACGCATTTAGCCTTTCTGTTAAAAAAAAAAAAAAAAAAACAGAGCAACCCCAACCGAGTGGTTATTCCTGCAAAAGCAAACCGTACAAGGGCAAGCGAACGTCGAGATTTCTAAAGGAAAACGCTACGACAGTTCAGGTAGCGGCGCCTAAGCTGTCCCATCGTATATCCACTTGGAAATCCCTCCGAGTCGCAGCAAATTTTATTCACGCACTCGTAATCGACTCGAGCAAACAAAGGAGGAGAGAAAATTCTTCATTATCATCATCGGCAGTACAACCACACAAATATATATCGTATTTATATGCTAAGTGTACATATAGATAATTAAGTATATTATGTAGTTATATATTTTGGTAGATGGTAGATTAAGATTTTTGCCTTGGTCGATTAATACAATTTATTTTTTTTAAAACAGAGTGTTTCCTAGGGAAATATTTGGTTTCAGGTTACGAGATTTTTTTTTTTTGAAATTCTCTAGGTCCAAAGAGAAGATGGAACAAGTTCAGTCACAAGCTAAAAGAGCTTAATGTTCAGGAGCGATAGAACAGATTTTTCAGGGGTACACATTAAGAAGAAAAGAGCCACGTTCAGGAAGGGAACTAAAACAATTCAGTGAAATACGATTAAAGAGTGTAACGTAAATGTGGTAGTCGATTTTACTGCAAGTCGATTACTGAGTTTTTGCCAATAAGAGTATATGTTTAACTTGCTTTTGAATTTTGTTGTAGCCAGTAAGGCTGAGTAAAGCTAAAGTAAAATCAGTGTTTTAACAATAACAAGATTCACACGTCACAGGGTGCCTGGAATTATATACCAAAAAAATTTTATTTCAACAGCAACGCTTTAATATATGGAGTGCACTTCAACGAACAAAGCCTGGTGAGTCGTTTCCTTTTTGATACATTTGACTTTTTTTTTGCTATATATAATTTCTTACCTGCCCGATTTGACGAATAAGTAAAGTGAACCAAAGATCGAAAAGAGATCGAAATTTTATTTTTGAAGTAACAAAGAAAAAAAGGCAAGTTTACCTTATTGGAGTAAACGGTCCAGTTGAGATAAACCAAAGTTAAGCTAATTTTTTTTTTGAGGCAATATACGTTTAGCAGTACGAGTACAAGCACATGCGAGACGTTCTGGAATTGTGTATTTCAGAATTGTCGTATTATTTTTGTTTGTGTTGTTTAAAAGCTGAAGCATATACAGCGGAGCTGTCCCTTAATTATTTATTTGAATTCGTTAAATACTAACGGTACATTCTTAAATAAAATTAAAACTAACAATATATTCATAAATTGATACATACATAAATCTTATATCTACGAGTATATTATAAATATTGGATAAAAAATCTATTTTTAAAACAGTGAGATTTAACATTATCATTAGTGGATTTTAATATGGCATAGTTCTTATTAAATATATTTATCAAGAGATTGAGAGGGCTATTGGCGCCGTAGTTGGATCTACTGAAAATGTTACACAGAGGCAATTGCCTTCTTAAACTGGAACGACTAAAATTAAAATTAATACGACAAAGGGCTGATGGGGCTGTAATTGATCCATTAATTAACCGCACAATAAAACAGAATTGTAGGTACTCACGATGACTTAAAAGGGATGGAAGTTTTATTAGTTGAAGTCTTTGAGAGTAAGGTGGCAAAACGATTCTATCTAACCATGGAAGAAAACGCAAACAAAATCTCAAAAATCTTTTTTGAATACTCTCTATTCTGTTGATATGAACAGCGTAGTAAGGGGCCCATACGATGCACCCATATTCCAGAATTGATCTCACAAAAGAGACATAAAGAGTCTTTAGGACATAAGGATCACGAAATTCGCGAGCAAACCTTTTAATGAAACCAAGTGTCATGTTAGCTTTTTTAATTATGTAATTGTAGTGATTAGTAAAGGAAAGCTTAGAGTCTAACACTACTCCAAGGTCCGTAAAGCCTGACAAGTTACACAAGAGCGACGTATTCAACATATAATTATAAGAAAATACATTATGTTTGCGTGTAAAACACATGGTTTTACACTTGTCGATATTTAAAAACAGACTATTTGTATTGCACCAGTTCCAAAATCTATTAAGATCGTCTTGAAGAAGTTCACAATCAACAGTTGAGTCAATTTTTCGAAAAATTTTCACGTCATCGGCATAAATTAAAGACATAGAGTTTACTAAAACGGAAGGAAGATCATTAATAAATAACACAAATAATAACGGACCAAGGTGACTGCCCTGTGGCACACCTGAATTGACTCGAAAACATTTAGAACGTTCAGTTTTAAAAACAACACTATATAATCTATCTTTTAGATATGAGGATATCCACAAAACAAAACGATCATTTAGTCCAATAGTATGTAGTTTGTGGAGCAGTATATTATGATTTAATTTGTCGAATGCCTTACTAAAGTCAGTAAAAACACAATCTACTTGTTGAAATTTTTCGAATGAATCAATACAGAAAGTCGTGAATTGTAATAAATTTGTGACCGTAGATTTTTGTTTTACGAAACCATGTTGGTTTTCACATATAACAGAGGTGCAATGAAAAGACAATACATCACAGACAATAGATTCAAACAGTTTAGGAATGACGGACAGTTTAGCGATAGGTCTGTAGTTTGATACTAAGTTTTTCTTGCCTTTCTTGTGAATCGGAGTAAGAAATGCAGTTTTCCATAGATCTGGAAACCTAGAGCTACTTATTGACTGGTTGAACAGCACAAACAATGGGTACGACATATATATTGCACATTTTTTTAACATGAATGAAGGCAAGCCATCAGGACCAGGACTAAAACTTTCATCTAACTTTTCTATGTAGTCAAGTATAGTTGCTTCGGAGATAGTAAAGTTAATTGAATTAAGGTGTGGAAATTGGTCAATATTAAAATTTGGAGTTGTGTTAGAATCAATATCAGAAGTATTTTTAAAAGCACTTTGAAAGTATTCGGCGAACATGTTTGCTATGACTTCTGGTGAGTGGCTAGTTGAATTAATATAGCTCATGTTGGCTGGGTACCCGTCACATTTTCTTTTAGAATTAACGTACTTCCAGAAGTTATAAGGATTAGATTTAAGTCCGTTTTCTGTTTTATGTATGAAATTTGAATAGAGAAAATTAGAGTAGTTAATGAATTCATCTTTTAGTTTAATGTAATTATCAAGAGCTTCATCAGTCCTGTATCGATTAAACCTTAACCAAGCCTTATTTCTATTATTCTTAAGTGTTTTTATCTGAAGATCAAACCATGGTGGGCTGTTGTTAAAGACTCGTATTTTGCGCAAAGGAACAGTTTCTAAAAAGCAGTCAAATAGTATTTCATAGAAACGTAAAATCATCTTGTCAAGATCCATATTAAGAAACAACATATTCCAGTTAAGACTATCAAGTAAGTTGTACAATTGTGTAAAATTACATTTTTTAAAATTGAATTCATGCTGATCCTTACAAATATCAGATAAGCAACAAATATTTAAGCTAAGTGAAATAGATAAAGTAGGATGGTGACGATCTTCCTCTACAAGCTTCGTATCACATAAAAATACATCAGCATCAGAGTTAATGACATCAGAAAAATATACCAAGTCCAAGGTCTTACCAAATTGGTTTTTGATGCCGTTTAATTGATTAAGTCCAAGGGAGGCCATTCCATCGATCACAAGGAATTCGTTATCACTTGTCGCGTTGACGGGTAGAAATACATCACATTCAGTTGATTTAGTCCATCTCAGGTTGGGTAGATTGAAATCTCCGATTACTATGAACTCATCTGTATCATCAATTTGTTCATGAACAGTTTCCAGGCAGTCAATAATCTTAGTATAAGTATCGTAGTTTGAAGAAGGTGGAATGTAACAGGCAACAACATATATATGACCAGACTGAATTTTTATTTTCACGCACAGAATTTCCAAGTTGGAATCCAAAAAATCGTTGACTAGACTACATAAAAGATGGTTACGAACAGCTATCAACAAGCCTCCGCCAACGGTTGTTGTAGTAGAATCTGAATGGCGATCACGGCGGAAAATTTGAAAGCTGGGATCAAATATCTCTGCGTCCAGAAAAGATGAATTTAACCAAGTTTCTGTGAGAATAATAACATCGTGGGGAGTATTGTTAATATTCATATAGACCTTATTGGTCTTTGTCCGAAGTCCATTTACATTTTGGTAATACATTAGTAATTGTTGTAGCTGCTCTGATTGAGGAATGGCATTGTCAGGTGTTGTGGAAAATGGTGAGAAGTTTTCCTCGACGATCTGTTTTGAAACTCATGTAGAATGATTCCATTTGGCCAAAACGACGGCGAGTTCAGTAAATAGAAAACTGAGTCAGGTACTTTTATCTTAAACGAAGAGTATTTTGAATAGTTACGATGAAGCATTTTCTCGACTAGTATTGAACGTAATGTACCAATTTTAGATTTAATAAAAATTTTTATGTCTAGAGCATTCGTTGCTGGTTCAAGTTTCGAGATAAAGATTGTTTTTTGACCTTCCACAATTTTTAATCCAGATTCCAAAGGCGAAGTAAAATCATTTTGTAATATCGTCGATAAGTTAGAAGGTGTTTGGACGGGGAGAGAAAGTGGACGATTAGAATGATGGTCAGTTATAGGTGATGTTAAGTTTGTTGATGTTGACGCTGTAGGCTCCTCCGAGGGGAAAGGTGATTCAGTATTAAGTTGAACGGATTCAACTAAAGGTTGATTCATTGCAGCTGATTGTTGAGTTGAAGCGGGTTGGGTCGGTGAAGCAGGAAGAGGAGTTGGTGTCTCAGAAGATGAAGCAAGCACAGGTGGGGTATCAAGACCGGAATTATTATTTTTTTTTTTGAAGGGATTGGTAATGTTAGATCGAGTTCACCGCCTTTGCGTTTTTGAGATTGGATATCACCAGGGGCATTTTGAAATTTAAGTGCACTTCTAGTTTGCTTACGTTTTAAAATTGGGTTATTAGAGATAACTTCAATTGTGTCACTAAGTAAAAGTAATTGATTTTGAAGTTTATCTATCATTTTTGTATTGTAGAGAACGTCACGAATAATGTTAGATTGCGCAAAAGGATCACACTCATCACAAAAGAAGTAAAACGGTTTGGATTTGTTGAATAGTTTAATTGAACTGAAAGGGGCACCAATACAATTAACATGAAATGTTTTATGGCAATTACCATGGCACATGATTGAATCAATCATAAAGTCGCAGATTTTTAAGCATTTCCCACATTCAGACATTATGTTAACTTTTGAATAGTAAATTTAAGTTTTATGTGTTTGAAAAAAAAAGGACTATACTGTTAACAAGATTGAAAACTTGAAGTATGCAGTACCTCCTAAAAGTATGCAACAAATATTTAACAGAACCGACACTGGTAGTCTATTGTTACCTAGACTTGAATGACAGGTAAGAGAATGATTTTACTAAGTGTATTTATGTTTTAGTAAAACATTAAAAAAAAATCACTTATCACTGCATAAAAAGCCGATATTAATGTTTTAAAATACGAACAAACGGTTTACCAGTCAAACGAAATAATTAACACAAATTAACAATAACTATAAACTTGTGATAAACGAAAAATATACGGAGACGAAATGCACAGTGCTACAGTAAAACAGTGTTCCCACTTAAGGGCCCCGTGTGCCTGGGATTTAACGGAAGCTCATTAAAAAGAAGCATTTAATGGTTTAAGTGAATACAGAGTATAGATTGGCTACGAGCTTTAAAGTGTTACGAATTACAGTTGGAAAGATACAATAACATTATTTTTTTTTTGATCAATTTATTATTCCTGAAACATTTTTTTTTAGGAAAGTAAACTCGCTTCAAACAATGAGTTTTTTTTTTTAGGAAAAGAGTTTTTTTTTTTAGATTCAGTGAAGAGTAATCTAGAAAGTTTTGATTTCAGAAAGCTATTTATGAGTAAAATCTCTATAATTTTCTTATAATAGTTATAATTCATTAAGTTATACGTAGTTTGTAAAAATCCCTTTGATGAAGAGAATAATTATAACGTTTTAAAAAAAAAATAATTTTTGGAACAATTCTTTTCATTTGTTGGCCGGTACATTATATTTTTAGACATGTTTATTTCAGCGTCTGTAAGATCAAGTTATTTCGTTGATGTTTGATAGTATCAACATGAGTTTGTAGATTTTTTTTTAGGTTCGGGAGGGAGCTGACAACTGACGACAACGATGTTTAGTTGATTATTTCAACGCAGTCACAAGAGGTTCGTACCTCTTGTTTCTGTCTTTGGGGGATCTGCAAAAAAATAAAAAAATAATTTTTTTTTGAGCCACTAGCGGATCCATAGGATATTTATGTAGACGTATGCATAAATATCATGGGTGGGTACAGGCGGCTTGGGAGGACGATATCACCTTGTTCCTCCCCCACTTGTCTTCGTTTCAATTCACGGCTTGGAGTTCACTGTTGGAATCTAAGTTTTATAAATAATAATTAGCAACTCCGAAGTCTTGAACACCTATGACTTCCATGTTTGGTTAAACCATTTTTGGTGAAGTTTTTTTTTATTGCACTTACTGATGACATCGTCTCTACAGATGTCGTATCTGTTGAAGGCGGTTATAATCTTTCGTCACAACTTATTCTGTTCTTACAATTATTTCCTTCATTAATCGGGCCCCGCTCAACTAAAACATTCAATTGGAGTCCGAAACATCTGGATTCCCAGATCTACTATAAACAATGTAACACACGATTCTGCCCCGGTAGCAAGGACCCCAGCCATATCCGACGAGTATCATTGATGGCACACTAGAGTAGATCGCCGCGACCGTGGGGTATGAATCACTGGCTTTCCGTCATTTGGAAGTACCATCGAGTTATTGGTACTTATGGTAGCATAAGTGATGGGAAGTCAGCAGGAACAGTGAGAATCTTTCTTCCATCCTCCAGCCCTGGACGTCGAAGATGCAGAATACCCAAGGTACCTTGAGAAAATAAGTATAAGACGAGTAACATCGGCGGACATAATTAATAATAGGTATATGCATCATCGACTTTTAAACAGTTAGGCTTGTTCGAGGAAGGATGTCCTAAGTCAGTTTCCGAAGCAGGTTTCTCTTGTTGTTAGTTTCGTTTGAAGCGTAAGGGCTGGTTAGTCGCATGAGGCCGGATATCGCCATGCTGGCTTCCCAGACCCCTAGGTTGGACTTTAGTTTCTTTTTATTTTTGATTGATTGATAATTTTCTTGCAGTGTTAGTGAAAGGTATGTTAGGACATCGATATATACCACCCTTATAAACAATCATCAATCGCTAAAAGCACCTCAATGTCAGGTCATTCTTTGTTGTCCTCTGCGGGAAACGGAAGGATGTCAAATATTGAAGTGAATGAGGTGATGATGAGCTGTGCGGATAAATATGTTATCTTCTCCATTTTCCATTACAGGAGGCGACCGAATTGGGACACGAATTTAAAGGCTTGTTCCAATCTGTGCGATTAAATCTCTCGCATTCCGTTACACCTTCCTCCTTTACGATCGTATCAGGACATTCTATGATATTGCCTTTCAGATGGGGTTCTCAGGGTCTCTGCTTTAAACACTTTTTTAAATTTTTTTTCTTCTAACATCTACCATCTATACCTTCTTCTACCTTCTACCATCTTTTACCATATACCATCTTTTACCATCTACCTTCTTCTATCTTCTACCACCTACCATCCACGATATTGTTTACTTCAAAACAAAAAACTAACATATACAATTTTTTATTTACTAAATTTAATTGTATCTGTATCTATAAACGTTTTTTGTTAGTTTTGTATTAGTTGTATTAAGTATTTCATAGGATATACATATCGATTATATATTAAAGGGTAGATTATAACGAGGATTAGGCCTACTGGGGAAACCTCGTGTAACGAGCCGTATTGCCTGTGGGTCAGTGCTGGCAAATATTGAACCCTTAGCTCAGCGTTGGGAGTGGTCCTTGACAGAGGCTCACTACAAAAAAAAGTTATTTATTGCCAGTCTTTGCATCTGGTGTTGTGATGCGCGATATATTTTTGTTTCTGTTACCCTCCCTTCCGTGGTTGTTCTCCTCGCTAAAAGAACCCCTTAAACTGGCTTCTTCTTCCACTCGTCATCCTTATCTCTTCCCCCCTCTCATCCCTTTAGTTAAAATTCCTTATTCCATGTTCATTTTTTATTTTAATTCTTCAACGAAAATCTTTGAAATTCATATTTTTTGTTATGTGTTTATAAATTTTAGTTTAATTAATTGGATTTTGTTTTTATAATGAAAGATTTGAAAATAATTAAAATTGATAATTTTTATATTGTAACGTAAAATTAATTTTGTGAGAGATTATAAAGAAAATTTGAATCACCAACCGACACTGATCATCCTTACCCAGATATCCTATGGGTACCCAAGTTCCATACCAGTGTCCCATCGACAACACAAACCGAAGAAGAAGTCAGAAGAGACAAGATCCACCAAAACATCTTTGACTCCTATACCAAGGAACTGCATCTCCAACCTCGGCCTCCCATGTATCGGTGTACCTAGCATCCCTAATCAGATATACTTACACGTCGCTAACATGGTATCTTGCTCTTCCCGCTCCTTCCTCCCTTCTTCATAACTCCCATCTCCATCCCCATCACAGGAGCACGAACCATCTAGCAGCATACCATAGGTGCTGACCACAAAACACCGTGGAACAGCCTAGAGGGTACCTGCCAGCATGTTCGCGCCTATCCGCTACAAGTAATCGGTGTTCTTCTTGCAGCTGTGTCATGTAGTAGCCTACACCTGAAACCATGGACTCTACTTAGATCCCTCACTCATAACTAGTATCGAAATGCATAACACACGACTGACAATTATCTTTCCGAAGAGTTCGCTTCAGATCGCATCCATTGCACTAGCTATGGCTACCTATATTCTGCATCGAAGGGACGGAAGCGATCCTATGCCGGCAACGCCCCCTTTCTCATCAACTGTTCGTAGAGACCAGTCAATAAGAACGGCTTGCTACAACGTAGAACCGTGGTCGAGATCGGCCGTCGCGGTGGCTGGCAGTACCATAGCCATGACCAGCTCAGCCAGGCCATGGGCACTTGCTCCCTGATCTACTTGACCGGTGTTACCTCTATTTTTCGCTGCCGACCGGTGAACTCATGGTGTGCGAGTTCGAATAAAAACTATTAAAATGCTTAAGGGCCCTCATAACCTCTGTCGACAAGACCATGCAGAATTGAATGTAAAGAAAGGAAGTTTCTAAATCGCACCCCTTATTATGTGTGAACATAGTCTAGAGGAAAAGAATCCGGACGGAATTACTATACTAACTCCTCGAACACAATTCGTAAGTACGTGTGTGATCGCAGACCATAGATGATCGTGGCTGCGTGGCTAACTCTTCACCTTCCTATCATTCTGCCGCCACGATGCATTACAGAATGAAGGAGAGGTGACTAACACTCTAGGGAGGGAGGATCAGTGGTGTAGTTCGATCCCCCTTGGTATCTCAACCCACCCAATTCATAAACGAAAATCATCTCTCTCGATTATGACCTTGGCTGACCGCGTACCTGTGAGTCCCTACGACTCAACATTATTAATTGGGCAGCCCCTGATTTAAAAAGCCAGCAATAATATGCTTGCTCAAGTAACTAACCTATCTCAATTCTGATATCTAAACATGACACTAGACTCTAACTACATCATCGTTCCAAGAAAAAGATAATGACTATCGTCACAATAATTACTAAATCATGTACGGTTCCTTGTTCCACCTGAAAGAAAGGCGAGGGTCACCACGAAAAACTTACTTAAACATCCTGAAATTCTAGAAAGATCTTCATGAAAATTTCCGGAATTATATTCATAAAATCAAAAAGGCAAATTTTTCAAAACTCGTTATAAACGATAACTTATTTATTATGGTATATCTTAAATCTAACATGAAGAATAAAAAGAAAGATGAATTATTGTAATTAATCTCCTTCAAAGTACAATCTAATCGTTAAGTTATTATATCATTGAATTTGACTGTAAATATTTTTTAATCAAAGGTGTTTAAACATACCTAGCAAATACTTCTTTAAGTATCTAAATAAAAGAAATTCATTAACAATTATTAAGCAGTGATTTCTTATAGTCTAATCTACTATTTGCATTTAATGCGAAATACCAGATCGGTTCCTTTTTAAAGACTTCTACTATCGTAGGAAGAAGAAACTCAATCGCTTTTGCAATCCGTATTCTATTAGCGGACCGATAGTTAATTCTTATTTAGAATTCAAAAATAAAGCAAAATATTGTTTTTTCTATCGCGGCGTTAAATATCTCACCGCTGAGATGTTCGGACAAATTAAAAAGTAAAAATTCAAAGTTGTCAGACAAGAGGTATTGTATTATCAAATACCTGGATCATTAACATAAAACACGAATAAACGAACTAATTTGAGACTGTAAACCTTAACACAGGGGAGTATTGTAAAGGCAAATAGGGATTTTGTAATACGCATAACCCCGAAAGAACAAAATAATTAACCCAAATATAGGAAATACCATGCGAGATATGAACACAGTTCGCGTTCAAATCACACAATCGAGTAAGATTTATATATATCAAGCAATCAATGTAAATATATCAATACATTCAAAGAACATGCAATAAATTTTAAGTTATAATAACTACTACCATTGGGATAGTATTAGCAATATTGTTCAATTACGCTGTAACTGAAGTGCACTTCTGGAACAACCTGTGGAATCAATAGTTAAATTTTTTTATATTATTGTCATCTACTCTACTCTTTGTTATACATATATAGCAATCTCTTGTATGAATTGCTACTCAAGGCTGGCTCTACATTATGTGGTTGATCATAAACGTTGCCTTGAAGTTAATAATCTGTACCTAAAATAGGGTACTCGCGCTGTCTCAAACGATTGGGGACATAAACAATAGTAAACGAAAATCCAAATATAAATCGCAACGCGACTGGTGTATGGTTATCTTAATCCTTTATAGAGGATAGAATCGTTCTACATACTTTAAAGCAACTCGCGTTATTATCTATCAATGACGAACGCGTCAGCTAATGTGCAACGCGGCGTCCAAAACGCTAGTTAAATTGGTCACTACCGACGCGGTATTGTATTGTCGTAAAGACAAAGTAAAAATGAAGAAGTGCTAAATTAAAAAAAAAATAAAAATAAAACAAACAAATGGATCACAAGACCGAGATGCTGGTAGCTTATCCAGCTACTGTCAATGGTTCGAAATTTGTTGACCGGAGATGAGGTTACGGATTGTAAATCCTTGTTCTCAAGGATATCCGCGGTATTAAATGGAAGCACGGGCTCAACAAAAAGTGAAATTCGATTGTATTCGCGAACCAAGTTAAATCTTTTAAAAGGAAATCGATCTGTGCCCTATCCACAAGAAAGGAGATACTCTAAGCTGCGCCAACTACAGAGGTATAAGTCTCCTAAATGTCGCCTATAAAATCTTGTCGGCCATTCTGTGTGAACGTCTGAACCCTTTCGCACGTGAACTGATTGGCCCCTATCAGTGTGGTTTTTCAGGCCCGGTAAGTCAACCGTCGACCAAATTTTCACACTTCGGCAGATTTTGGAAAAGACCCAAGAATTCCAGATCGATACTCACCACCTCTTTATCGATTTTAAAGTCGCCTATGACAGCGTAAACAGGAACGAGCTATACAGAGCCATGTCGCTTCTTGGCATCCCTGCCAAACTCGTTCGATTGTGCAGGATGACTATGGAGAACTTGCGCTGCTCCGTCAAGATTGGTAAAAACACCACCGACTCATTTAATGTCGAGAAAGGCTTACGACAGGGTGACGCGCTGTCATGTAACCTCTTCAACATCATTCTTGAGGCAATCGTACGCAACTCGCATGTCAACACAAGCGGTACGATTTTTTTTAGATTCGTTCAATTACTTGGCTATGCTGATGATATTGACATTATTGGAAGAACGAAGCGCGCTGTCAGTGGAGCATTCGCAAGTATTGAAGTGGAAGCGGCTCGAATGGGTCTGGCTGTAAATGAAAATAAAACAAAGTATATGCTGTCCTCGGGTGAAGTAGATCATCACCGTAGGCTCGGACAAAACGTCACAATGGACAGATATAACTTTGAGGTTGTCAAGGACTTTGTCTATTTGGGTTCCACTATAACCTCTCAGAACAACATCAGTGAAGAGATCAGTCGAAGAATCACTCTTGCCAATCGCTGTTTCTTCGGGCTAAGAAGGCATCTTAGTAGTAAAGCCCTCTCTCAAAGGACCAAGGAGACACTATACAAGACCCTTATCATTCCAGTCCTGCTGTATGGGGCAGAAGCGTGGACACTGACACAATCGGATGAATACAGGCTGGGGTGCTTTGAGAGAAAGATTCTTCGGGTGATATTCGGGCCTGTATGTATCAATGGAGTATGGAGGAGAAGATTCAATGACGAACTGTACGGGCTATACAGCGACATTGACTTGGTTAAGAAGCTGAAAATTCAGCGGCTTAGATGGCTGGGTCATGTGGAGCGTATGGACGAAAACGCTCCTGCCCGACGAGTCTTCAATTCCAACCCGGAGGGCCGACGCAGTTCTGGAAGACCCCATCTAAGGTGGCGCGATCAAGTGGTAAACGACCTCAACCAACTTGGTGTGCGCAACTGGAGGCCACTGGCTAGGGACCGGCCTAGCTGGCGAGGAATGTTGGTTGAGGCCGTGGTCCACAATGGACTGTCTGCGCCACCTTAACATAACATAACATAACAAACAAAAGGAAATCGATCTTAACACATTACAATAGGAAATTTATTCTTTGATGGGAATTCTGTCACTAAATTTGCACAATCTTAAATAAAACCACAAGTATAGTTCAGTAAAATTCTAAATAAGATATATACATATGTATATACGTCAGCCAATGGGTGGTGGAGGAGGCGTTAGGTCCTCGCACCAAGTGTTAATACAAAATCAGTGATGATCAATGTAAGTATAAATAAATTCTGTGTACACCACCGTCCGTGGTCGAACGCTTCGCGTAGGCTGTTATGAACCCGCCTGTGGGTTTCGGTGGAGCGGTATGTTATCTTCGCTCTTATTGCAACACACACAAATACTAATTTTAATAGTACAAACTTTTACCTGGTATGTCCAGAGTGGAACTATATTGTTATATACAATTAAATAATATACTTCGGCAGCTGGTGGGTATAGATGCAGCGTGTTATAGTTGCAGGATGATATTATAGTTGCAGGATACTATTATAGTTGCAGGTTCATATTATAGTTGCAGGACACTATTATAGTTACAGGATACTGGTGAATTATGGGACCGGCATCCGAGTTTAAAAGCTCGCGCCAGACGTCCGATGCACTGGTGTACAAATAACTCCTTCCTAGACGTTGGGGCCTACAGTCCTATCGTGACTGAGTACCCGTCTCCAAGGATGGTACAAAGATGTGCCTCGGATAGGCGTTAATGCTGAGGAGTTGGCACATATGTATAAAAACGATGCTATGAAGTATCGACGCAGAGGAGGGCGATGGATATGTCGCTGGTGTGGTTGCAAACGTCGGCGAGCCGGCGAGCGGATCAGCGCTCGACGTTTGCTCGTAAATTGTATCACAAACGTGCACTCTAACCAGCAAGGTTAGCCTTGCTGAATTGCACGTGTGTTCTGAGGTGGGCGGTAGGATAAGAAAATCCAAACCAAAATCACATCACTCGAAGTATTCGGGCATGGAGTGCGCCCCAAAGAAAGACGAAAAAATACGTATTTCAGTTTTGCTTTGTATTTAGTGCGCCCTATGGCCTTCACGATTTACAGCACATGGTTAGTATGGCGATATTTCAGCCTGGTATGGGAATTCCATAATGTTTCCCAAAAAAAAGGTATGATGACGATTTCTGGAACAATCCTCGCCTATCTCCTCGGGTTCGTCGTCTGCTCCTCGTAGATGATGTAATTCCTGATGGGATTACCGAAAAAAAAAACTCGCGTTAGCGTGTCTGCCGCATGGCTTCTTTTAAAAAAAACACCAATCATCGAGGCAAAATTATATATTATGCTTCGATGATCACTATAATTAATTAGCCTTACCTTTTTGTCGCCAAAAATTCTAAATATAATAAGATGTCTTCAAATATCTGTGCAATCAGAAAATTTTCTGATTGCCAGACGAAATTAATATGGCTGCTGCTATGTTGCACAAAAAAAACTCTGGTTCTGATGATGTGTTGTGTCTCGCTCGGTATCTCTCTTCAAAATGATGTCTGCCGATAAATTGGCCGATGGCGTGTGGCAGGAGGCCTTTTAGGGGTAATGCTCACTAATCACTTTATCTAACATGTCTTATGGCTCGCATGTAAGTGTGTTAAACTGATCAAATTGGATGGAATAGCTTGTTGTGTGGTATGGGATCTATCCCAGATGAGATATTTATGCTTTGTACTGAGTATACAAATAAAGGGATTTCCATCGTTGTCAACTTCTGGTATTCATATTTGGAAACTAAAATTGTCATCCGCAAAATGTCACAAGAGCGGTGGGACTGTTAAGGTAGTACAAGTATTTTTATTGAAAATGCAGATTGATACATTTCGTTCTGCATATTCTCGGGTGTGGACGGGCTTTCTGTAGCGTTCAATTTTGACGTACGTCAAGTGTGGGATTTCGGCGTCGGTCTGGTGACGCTGGTGTAATAGCAGGTTAATGTTAAGTTTCAGTTTGACATGGTGAGTATTTATTGATAACTTGACCCTAGGATCGAAGAAATGTCGTTTACATGACATAAGGAATTACACGCATTGTCTTTCTAAGTAGTGGCACTTGATAGTTTGTGATTTCTATACGCTTTATACGTGCGGATTTCCGTCTTTTCAATAATGGAGACACATTTACATTGTGTCTGTGATATTATTGAGATGACTCTGTCGAACTATAGGTAACCGACTGACACTGTACGAAAGTGAGTTCAAGCCGACAAATCGAGAAAACATTCGGCCGCATCGACTGCTTAGCTCGAATCGCTGCCTGACGTGTATCTGTCACATTCTGTGGTTCTGACATACTCAATATTGCGGATATCTCGCATATGCTTTCAAATCGGTGTGATCACTATGCACGTAATTTCGAGTGTGCACGGAGTGTAAACTGAACTGGTGCAAAATACATTTGTCGTTCCATGGTGGCTTTCCACTGAAATCTTGGGAACGAGAACTTTCTGGAAGGCTAATGTAGCCTGGGGAAATTGTGGAATCGAATTCGGACGTGGAGTCCATTTTGAAATTGGATTCTCTTTTGTGGAATTGATAATGGTGGATTCCCTTGGGCGTTTTTAGCACGGTGCGGGTAACTAAGCTACTCGCCAATAGGTGGCAGCGGTGGCATTCACTTTGCCAATGACTGGCGAGAAAGTTTTTCCCTACAAAACTTGGAGTTTCGACTAAGTCCACTTAGTCTAATCTCCAAGAAAAAGGAGAACTTCTCGCAATTTGGAATCAGCATTCTTGGTTCTTTTACTCGTCGTATCGTAAAGACACTGCGACTCTTTTACGTCTAGTCGGTCGAAGACAAAAAAAAAGATTTTTACTCGAAGTGTATTTTGGCATCCTTGGTGTACTCTATTGGTTATCTGAAATACAGAAGAAAATTTGTTGTATGTTAAACCAAGAGTCTCATGCACAGCTGAGAGCCGGGCATAAGAAGAAGAGAGAAAAAAAAAATTTTAAACAGGTATCTCTTTGAATACTTCAGCACATATGTACCCTTCATCGGTAACTCTACCTAAAGGTTTGTCAAATGAAAATCATGGAAAAATCAGGTTAAAAAAAAAACTTCTCAAATGACTTAATCAATGAGAATTAGGAAAGTCAGGTTATTTATTTGTAAGTCCGGGATGTTATTGTAAATCCAATGCTTTAAAGAACTGTTGCTTTAGGTCTTTAGTATGACACGTTGCTTTGTGTCCTCGCCTATCTTCCACTTCATACAAGTTGTTGCCACACACTTGGCTTACGCGAACTTTAATAAATTTAGGGCATAATTAAGCGCTTAGATGTTTTTTGCGTCGCTTAGAACATGATTTCTTTTATAAATCTCATCGCCTACTTTAAATGTCACATTCCTACTACGTAGGTTGTAAGTTTTCTCATACGCCTCATGAGTTTTCGTCAAAGCTTCTTTTAAATATGAATGAACGATGTTCATCTTGGCGACTTTGAAAAGCCAATCTATCTCCGAACAGTTCAGTCCACCCAACTCTCTCAACAAACGATAATCTGCCCCATGCTCTATCATGCGTTGCCCGAATAAGGCTTTTTATGGGGACATCGAAAGAGTTGAATGCACTGTCGTACGCAGGGCACTACTGATCGAAGACAGATGGGCATCCCAATCCGTCTGTCGAGGATTGACATATGACCGTATGACCGCCAATATTGAACGGTTGACGCGTTCACTAGCGTTTGATTGGGGAGCATACACTGCCGTTCGGTAATGTTTGATCCCAAAGACATCAATGAGTTTTTGGAACTCCTTCCCAACAAATTGCGTCAGAGAGTATACTCTCTGGTACTCCGTAAATCAAGAAAACGTCTTCTTTCAGGAATTTGACCACGCTCACGGCTGTTGCCTTGCGCAGTGGTTTGATGAAAACGAATTTAGTTAGTTGGTCGAGCACGATCACGATGTAAACATTACCAGATCTTGACCTAGGGTACGGCCCGAGAAAGTCAACATATAAATGCTGAAACTGTCTGTCTACCTCAAAACAGTTTCCCATTTCGGCTCGCAACGTCATGTTGGCTGATTTACTAGTCTTGCACGTCTCACATCGGTCAACATATGATTTGACCTGCGTGAACATTCCTGGCCAATAGAATCTGTCTCGTAACCTATAAATTGTTTTCACCACCCCACCATGCGAAGCGCGCGGCGGATTGTGAGCCAGTGAGATCAGAGATTCTGTCATCTCCGATGGAACCCACAACTTCCAAGTTAGATCGTCGGCCAAGGAATTACCAACCGCATGTTTAGTGCGTTTGTATACATACCCTTCCGACACTTAAAGATCAGGTAACCGTTCCTGTTCCTTCCTGATATGACTGATGATATCAAGGTAACCTTCTGATTTAAAGGACGGATCCTCAAGATCGATGTGGAGTACCTCCAAGGTTCCGATCTGCGGTAGACATGAAAGGAAAGCTGACACTGTCAACTCATCGTCTTCATACGCTCTAGACAGAGCGTCTGGCACGACATTCAAGGTTCCCTTCCTATGCTCTACCACAAAATCGAAGCCTTGAAGTCGCATACTCCACCTCGCTAGTCTTCCAGTTGGGTCCTTCATAGTCATCAGCCATTTCAGGCTGGAGTGGTCGGTAATAACACGAAAATGGTATCCCTCAACATAAGATCTGAACTTCTGGATACCCTCAAAAGCTGCTAAGCACTCGCGCTCTGTCACCGAATAGTTTCTCTGTGCAGCATTCAGTTTCCGGGAGAAGTAGTATATAGGCTGCTCCGCCCCGGATTCGTCCCGTTGACAGAGTACACATCCGATGCCAGTCGCGGATGCGTCGCAGAGAATGATGAATTCTTTAGAGAAGTCTGGATTGACTAACGCAGGCGCTGAAGTCAAAGCTTGTTTGATTTGCAGGAAGGCTTCAATAGCTTCTGGACCGAGTTTGAAGACTTTTCCCTTTTTCAGTGTCTCGGTCAAGGGTGCGGCTAGGGTGCTGAAATCCTTCACAAACCGTCTATACCAACCTGCCATACCGAGAAATCGGCGGACTTGGCGAGTTGTGGTTGGTAATGGGAAGCTGGTGATTGCTGAAATTTTGTCAGGATCAGCTTTCAAGCAACCCTGACCAACCTTATAACCGAGATAGTGAAGCTCATCAAAACAAAACTTCGACTTCTTGACGTTTATCGTCAGTCCTGCATCTGTCAAACACTTTCCGACTATCTCTAGAGTCTACATATGTTCATCGAAATCCTTCGACACAACCAATAGATCATCTAAGTACACGAATACTTGATCTCGTAATCCCGATGGAATAACGCGACTCATCAGGTAGCTCAAACTTTGCGCCGTATTACATAGACCGAATGGCATGACCTTAAATTGGTACAGTGGTCGGCCAGGTACCGTAAAAGCGGTCTTTTCCCTCGAACTTTGCTCCAGCGGTATCTGCCAAAACGCATCCTTCAGATCCACGCTAGAAATATAACGTGTCTCTGTCAGACGTGCCAGTAGCCCCTCTATATGCGCAATTGGACGAGCATCTTTCTTTGTCACGGAGTTCACCTTCCGAAAGTCCAAGCACAATCGGTTCTTACCAGGTTTGCGAACAAGCACCACTGGAGAACTCCATGCGCTGGAACTTTCCTCGATGACTCCTAACGAAAGCATACGGTCCAATTCCGCGTACATGAGAGTTTGTATCGCCGGAGAAACGGGATAGTACCTTTGCTTTACTGGTACGGCATCACCCGTGTCTATATAATGCTGCACTAGATTTGTCTTCCCGAGTCCATGGACTGCGAAAGAAGGAAATCTACGAACAACAGCTTCTAGTCGTCTAGACTCTTCATCATTCAACTTCATCTGGTTGGTGGGTCTCTCGTCTGGCCCACCGGTCGCAATTCCCGAAAGACCCGCAATTATATGAGGTGCGATCTGGAATTTTTGCCAGAAGTCAACGCCTAAATATAGACGCTGGCTTAAAGATGGCACAATGTAAAGACCGATACCTTTTGTTACCCCCTTATACTGGATCAACGTAGTGATCACTCCTACTATAGATTGCTTATGTCCATCGGCCGTATACACGGTAGTCTCTACCTTCCTTATCGTAACATTCTTCTCCTTCAAATAGGGAAGTATATCGGTGCCTAAGCAGCTTATACTTGCTCCTGAATCGAGTAGACCAAAGAAATTGTCGCCGAACAGACTGACCGTCACATACGGACGTGGGTCGGTCGATTCTCGGCCTATGGTTGCTGAAGCGATGTTACGATAAGTAGTCCGCTTCCGATGGAAGCGCTCCCTTGTCCGTTGTATTCGTTTGGACATTTCAGGGTAAGTAACAATTCGCTTACGCACTTCATTATAGTTGCGTAATCGTTCATGGAATGGTTTCCGGTATAATGGTTCTTGTAAATTATCTTTAGAATTCAAATTTATACTGGGTTTGGTTTCCTCTAAGCTAGGGATTGTTCTACAATGATTGTTTGTATGGCTTGCTAATTCATTATCATTCTTGTGTGGTTTCAAAATTGTGATTTTTGGAAGTTCAAGAGGCTTTGTCGGCTCGGTCACTTGAACTCTGGGTATATCTAATCGGAGCGAACCCCCCCGGTTGATGGGTTGTTCTTCCTCTCGTTTCCCGCTAGACATTTCGGGCAGGACGGACTATACTCGTCTGGATGACCACAACGGAAGCAAAAAATGTTGTCTATAGGCTTAGCACAATCACGAAAATTGTGACCGATAACTTGGCAATTCCAACACTTCTGCGGCTTACGATCCCTCTGGATCGCATCGACGCTCGTATTAGGCAATGCTACGACTAGATCCTGACAAGGCTCTACTACAATTTCGTGGACAAATCGCTTTGCCGGAGGACGTTGTGCGCTAGGCACGAAATTCGGACCGTTGCTCTCATATTGAGCTTGAGCTTTCTCGATAGCTCGACAATAATAGGCCAATTGCCTTAAACTGGACGGACTATAGGTGATGAGCAGTTCGCCCATGCGCCTACGGACATTGGTTTTAATTATTTCTATTAGTTCCTTTTCGGGTCTAGGAACTCGCATCCTGGAATTTAAATACTGGATGGCATCATAAAAGTCATTGAAAGACTCGCCATTCATCATCTTACGATCAGACAATTTGCGGAATAACTCAGTGTCGCTTTCCAAACTGCGGTACTGTTCTACCAAAGCAGTTTTCAGTTCGTCCCACGTCGTGTGTTTGTTGCCTTTTAGGTACACCCAGTACCATGATTCAGCAGAACCTGACACGAAGTGGTAGAAATTGGCGGTAATCTTATACCACGATACACCATAACTATTTCGAATACATCCTAGGCGGAACAGAAAATCGTCAACCGACATATTCCTCAAATCGAACTTTAATCCCCACTTGTGGAATTGGTGGTTGCGATTCACAGATGTGACATTCGATGGTGGTGGCCTAGGTGGCGACATAGCGGACTCGTCGTCGAAGTTAAAAGCATTTAAACGAGTCATAAACTCGTCCAAATTGGAGCATAGAGGCATTTGGGCGGGATTTACATCCAGCAAAGGTGGCACTCTAGTTGGCTCGTAATGAGGAGTAATTCTATCTGCCTCATCTCCGTTGAATGGTCTATATGCGGACTGGACATTTCTGGACGTGGCTGGACCAGAAGGGACATTTTGGTTAACGACACGTGTAGTGTATGGGTCGATTAAATTGACCTGCCGTGCAACTTGTTGCGTCGAGGTGGCATTGGGAGGGGCTAGAGGTCTTGTAGGGGGAGCAACTATCTGAGTAGTTTTGACCGTACGTTTTTGTAGCAGTTGAGTGACCTGTTCAAGCAAACGAGCATGACTGCGCTGTAACTCCTCTGCCATAAATTTTCTGTCGTTGACTCTGTGTAGGTCAATGGTGGCGGAAACTACTTGCTGTATGTACGCCGAAT
Organism: Platycheirus albimanus; assembly: GCA_916050605.2. Taxonomy (NCBI): domain Eukaryota; kingdom Metazoa; phylum Arthropoda; class Insecta; order Diptera; family Syrphidae; genus Platycheirus; species Platycheirus albimanus. Next base: position 67,758,726 of record OU696697.1, on the reverse strand, counting down.
GATCCGCTGCATCTTTACGCAATTGCTCTTCAGCTCTTGCTACCTCGTCGTCGTCTACTACTATACTTCTAATACCAGCGTTATCTCTGGGTAGGCTTTCGACTTGGCTGTCTTCATCGTCAGAGGGATTCTCTACAACGTCGTCTTGGCCATGGCTGGGTTTAGGTTCGAACCTCCAGGAGCCATTGGGACAAACTCCTTGTACTTCGTAAGATAAGTACTTTTAACTGTGCGCTTCGGTCTTGAGCCGTTCATTCAACCGCAACAAGAAGGAAATCGGTTAAATCGTGTCAAACGTGTAACTCAAGGATTTAAAAAAAAGAAGGATAATTATAATGTAGTCCGTGAGAAATTCCTCTAACGGATACTACTCGAGTGTTACGACAATAAATAATGTAAGTCAAAAATTAGTAGTAAGAAAAAAGTAAGTCAAATGTGTAAGGGTGAGATACCTCAAGTATACCGTGAGCAAAACCTCTAACGGATATATTATCTCAGTAAAGTAATTCAAAAAAAGGAAAGGTAAAGGTTGAAGTTGGGTAAACTTCAAAGTGCTTAATACTAAGGGTAAGTATTTGTGTAACTAATTTCGTCTACTGAAAGTATTAATTCCAAACTCTATCAGTTACTCAATGAAAAGTTCAAATGAATGCCTAAATTGTATCTTAGCTAAATATGTTCTAAAATTACGGAAGAAGAATTCAAAAATAAAGAAAATAAAAGAAAAAAATATTATATATTGATACTTAACTAATGTTCTAGATCCTAATCTAAATTTATATAATCAAAAAAAAAATAAACTCTAGCCTCACTGAACTAGACTCAATCATGGCAGGCTCTATCCCAAAAATTTATAAACTGTAAACTGTAAATTTTAAATACGGGCACTATCCCAACTTACACGTCCAATCAAGAAGTTACGTCCCAACTTGATTGACGGAAAACTCAAAAAAAAGGAAATCAATACTAAACTGTATATATATCTCAAAAATCAAATAATACCTAAATGTATATAATGTTGTATTTCATAAAAGGATTCGGGAGGTGGTAACCCTCCTCTTCACAGGAACAAGGCGTACATGTACCGGTTCTGCAACTTGACCGAATCAAAAACCAAAAAAAAAATTGTTAATCAAGAAACAATTAGTGTGTGTAGACTTAATACATTACGACGTTCTACTGCTAGAAAATAAGCAATTACTCCTAAACGAAAGGTTGTTCAAGTAGGCGACGACGACATTACGCTACAACAGACGTACATCGGGTATAAAACACCAACTACCGGTTAGCGCTTCATGTCTCGTCGCGTACCGTCACTTCAAAACATCTATTAATAACAACTGAATATTCCTTAAACAATCAGGGTAGTATAATAATTGTCGAATGTAAGTTAAAATGTAGTTGAAACAAATTGGGTCGTATTCGAGCGAATGGCCAGCTTCTGCAGCTGACGTGCGTCAGGCAAAAAGCACTAACCACCGGTCAGAAGACCTGCTCAATCTACTCTCCTACGACTGAAAACTCAGACATCACTTATTGGAAATGTCAACATCTCAGCAACTGACAATCAAGCAAATAACAGCTCAATCCGGACAGAGATCGTAAACAACCTTCGGTGACTAGAGGTGGAGTAAAGTAGGTAGACCTAATGCAACAGACTGACTCAGGAAAAAAAATTCACTAAATCACTGGACAAAATAATGCCTACACCACTTGACTCGATAGTATTCCTCCATCTAAGAGACCTGAACAATGAACAAATAACTTCATCTCAAGATAGAAAAATTCCGAAGAAAAAAGGAAATCTCAAAAATTCTTAACTCACAACTATCTCACTCAGAATCGACCTAACTTAAATCAATTCTACTCTTGTCTTCATTAGCTAATTCCCCACGTTGGGCGCCATCTGTAACGTAAAATTAATTTTGTGAGAGATTATAAAGAAAATTTGAATCACCAACCGACACTGATCATCCTCACCCAGATATCCTATGGGTACCCAAGTTCCATACCAGTGTCCCATCGACAACACAAACCGAAAAAGAAGCCAGAAGAGACAAGATCCACCAAAACATCTTTGACTCCTATACCAAGGAACTGCATCTCCAACCTCGGCCTCCCATGTATCGGTGTACCTAGCATCCCTAATCAGATATACTTATACGTCGCTAACATGGTATCTTGCTCTTCCCGCTCCTTCCTCCCTTCTTCATAACTCCCATCTCCATCCCCATCACAGAAGCACGAACCATCTAGCAGCATACCATAGGTGCTGACCACAAAACACCGTGGAACAGCCTAGAGGGTACCTGCCAGCATGTTCACGCCTATCCGCTACAAGTAATCGGTGTTCTTCTTGCAGCTGTGTCATGTAGTAGCCTACACCTGAAACCATGGACTCTACTTAGATCCCTCACTCATAACTAGTATCGAAATGCATAACACACGACTGACAATTATCTTTCCGAAGAGTTCGCTTCAGATCGCATCCATTGCACTAGCTATGGCTACCTATATTCTGCATCGAAGGGACGGAAGCGATCCTATGCCGGCAACGCCCCCTTTCTCATCAACTGTTCGTAGAGACCAGTCAATAAGAACGGCATGCGACAACGTAGAACCGTGGTCGAGATCAACCGTCGCGGTGGCCGGCAGTACCATAGCCATGACCAGCTCAGCCAGGCCGTGGGCACTTGCTCCGGGATCTACTTGACCGGTGTTACCTCTATTTTTCACTGCCGACTGGTGAACTCATGGTGTGCAAGTTCGAATAAAAACTATTAAAATGCTTAAGGGCCCTCATAACCTCTGTCGACAAGACCATGCAGAATTGATTGTAAAGAAAGGAAGTTTCTAAATCGCACCCCTCATTATGTGTGAACATAGTCTAGAGGAAAAGAATCCGGACGGAATTACTATACTAACTCCTCGAACACAATTCGTAAGTACGTGTGTGATCGCAGACCATAGATGATCGTGGCTGCGTGGCTAACTCTTCACCTTCCTATCATTCTGCCGCCACGATGTATTACAGAATGAAGGAGAGGTGACTAACACTGTAGGGAGGGAGGATCAGTGGTGTAGTTCGATATCCCTTGGTATCTCAACCCACCCAATTCATAAACAAAAATCATCTCTCTCGATTATGACCTTGGCTGACCGCGTACCTGTGAGTCCCTACGACTCAACATTATTAATTGGGCAGCCCCTGATTTAAAAAGCCAGCAATAATATGCTTGCTCAAGTAACTAACCTATCTCAATTCTGATATCTAAACATGACACTAGACTCTAACTACATCATCGTTCCAAGAAAAAGATAATGACTATCCTCACAATAATTACTAAATCATGTACGGTTCCTTGTTCCACCTGAAAGAAAGGCGAGGGTCACCACGAAAAACTTACTTAAACATCCTGAAATTCTAGAAAGATCTTCATGAAAATTTCCGGAATTATATTCATAAAATCAAAAAGGCAAATTTTTCAAAACTCGTTATAAACGATAACTTATTTATTATGGTATATCTTAAATCTAACATGAAGAATAAAAAGAAAGATGAATTATTGTAATTAATCTCCTTCAAAGTACAATCTAATCGTTAAGTTATTATATCATTGAATTTGACTGTAAGTATTTTTTAATCAAAGGTGTTTAAACATACCTAGCAAATACTTCTTTAAGTATCTAAATAAAAGAAATTCATTAACAATTATTAAGCAGTGATTTCTTATAGTCTAATCTACTATTTGCATTTAATGCGAAATACGAGATCGGTTCCTTTTCAAAGACTTCTACTATCGTAGGAAGAAGAAACTCAATCGCTTTTGCAATCCGTATTCTATTAGCGGACCGATAGTTAATTCTTATTTAGAATTCAAAAATAAAGCAAAATATTGTTTTTTCTATCGCGGCGTTAAATATCTCACCGCTGAGATGTTCGGACAAAGTAAAAAGTAAAAATTCAAAGTTGTCAGACAAGAGGTACTGTATTATCAAATACCCGGATCATTAACATAAATAACGAATAAACGAACTACTTTGAGACTGTAAACCTTAACACAGGGGAGTATTGTAAAGGCAAATAGGGATTTTGTAATACGCATAAACCCGAAAGAACAAAATAATTAACCCAAATATAGGAAATACCATGCGAGATATGAACACAATTCGCGTTCAAATCACACAATCGAGTAAGCAATCAATGTAAATATATCAATACATTCAAAGAACATGATAGTATTAGCAATATTGTTCAATTACGCTGTAACTGAAGTGCACTTCTGGAACAACCTGTGGAATCAATAGTTAAAATTTTATATATTATTGTCATCTACTCTACTCTTTGATATACATATATAGCAATCTCTTGTATGAATTGCTACTCAAGGCTGGCTCTATATTATGTGGTTGATCATAAACGTTGCCTTGACGTTAATAATCTGTACCTAAAATAGTTTACTCGCGCTGTCTCAAACGATTGGGGACATAAACAATAGTAAACGAAAATCCAAATATAAATCGCAACGCGACTGGTGTATGGTTATCTTAATCCTTTATAGAGGATAGAATCGTTCTACATACCTTAAAGCAACTCGCGTTATTATCTATCAACGACGAACGCGTCAGCTAATGTGCAACGCGGCGTCCAAAACGCTACTTAAATTGGTCACTACCGACGCGGTATTGTATTGTCGTAAAGACAAAGTAAAAATGAAGAAGTGCGAAAAATAATAAAAATAAAACAAACAAATGGATCACAAGACAGAGATGCTGGTAGCTTATCCAGCTACTGTCAATGGTTCGAAATTTCTTGACCGGAGACGAGGTTACGGATTGTAGATCCTTGTTCTCAAGGATATCCGCGGTATTAAATGGAAGCACGGGCTCCAAAAAAAAGTGAAATTCGATTGTATTCGCGAACCAAGTTAAATCTTTTAAAAGGAAATCGATCTTAACACATTACAATAGGAAATTTATTCCTTGATGGGAATTCTTTACTCCCGTAAACAAGTACACTTAATTCTGTGACTAAATTTGCACAATCTTAAATAAAACCACAAGTATAGTTCAGTAAAATTCTAAATAAGATATATACATATGTATATACGTCAGCCAATGGGTGGTGGAGGAGGCGTTAGGTCCTCGCACCAAGTGTTAATACAAAATCAGTGATGATCAATGTAAGTATAAATAAATTCTGTGTACACCACCGTCCGTGGTCGAACGCTTCGCGTATTAAGATTTTACGCACGTATGTAGGCTGTTATGAACCCGCCTGTGGGTTTCGGTGGAGCGGTATGTTATCTTCGCTCTTATTGCAACACACACAAATACTAATTTTAATAATACAAACTTTTACCTGGTATGTCCAGAGTGGAACTATATTATTATATACAATTAAATAATATACTTCGGCAGCTGGTGGGTATAGATGCAGCGTGTTATAGTTGCAGGATGATATTATAGTTGCAGGATACTATTATAGTTGCAGGTTCATATTATAGTTGCAGGATACTATTATAGTTACATGATACTGGTGAATTATGGGACCGGCATCCGAGTTTACAAGCTCCAAGGATGGTACAAAGCTGTGCCTCGGATAGGCGTTAATGCTGAGTAGGAGTTGGCATATAGGTATAAAAACGATGCTATGAAGTATCGACGCAGAGGAGGGCGATGGATATGTCGCTGGTGTGGTTGCAAACGTCGGCGAGCCGGCGAGCGGATCAACGCTAGACGTTTGCTCGTAAATTGTATCCCAAACGTGCACTCTAACCAGCAAGGTTAGTCTTGCTGAATTGCACGTGTGTTCTGAGGTGGGCGGTAGGATAAGAAAATCCAAACCAAAATCACATCACTCGAAGTATTCAGGCATGGAGTGCGCCCCAAAGAAAGAAGAAAAAATACGTATTTCAGTTTTGCTTTGTATTTAGTGCGCCCTATGGCCTTCACGACTTACAGCACATGGTAAGTATGGTGATATTTCAGACTGGTATGGGAATTCCATAATCTTTCCCAAAAAAAAAGGTATGATGACGATTTCTGGAACAATCCTCGCCTATCTCCTCGGGTTCGTCGTCTGCTCCTCGTAGATGATGTAATTCCTGATGGGATTACCAAAAAATAAACTCGCGTTAGCGTGTCTGGCTTCTTTAAAAAAAAACACCAATCATCGAGGCAAAATTATATGTTATGCTTCGATGATCACTATAATTAATTAGCCTTACCTTTTTGTCTCCAAAAATTCTTAATATAATAAGATGTCTTCAAATATCTGTGCAATCAGAAAATTTTCTGATTGCCAGACGAAATTAATATGGCTGCTGCTATGTTGCACAAAAAAAAACTCTGGTTCTGATAATGCGTTGTGTCTCGCTCGGTATCTCTTTTCAAAATGATGTCTGCCGATAAATTTGCCATCCACACTAACACATTCTGTGTAGCCAACGCCTTGTTTTCCAATATATTTCCCCCCTTTCCAATGGTTGATCTGGTTCCTTTTTGACAGCATAGATGGCGTGTGGCAGGAGACCTTTTAGGGGTAATGCTCACTGTTCACTTTATCTAACATGTCTTATGGCTCGCATGTAAGTGTGTTAAACTGATCAAATTGGATGGAATAGCTTGTTGTATGGTATGGGATCTGTCCCAGAAGACATATTTATGCTTTGTACTGAGTATACAAATAAAGGGATTTCCATCGTTGTCATCTTCTGGTATTCATATTTGGAAACTAAAATTGTCATCCGCGAAATGTCACAAGAGCGGTGGGACTGTTAAGGTAGTACAAGTATTTTTATTGAAAATGCAGATTGATACATTTCGTTCTGCACATTCTCGGGTGTGGACGGGCTTTCTGTAGCGTTCAATTTTGACGTACGTCAAGTGTGGGATTTCGGCGTCGGTCTGGTGACGCTGGTGTAATAGCAGGATAATGTTAAGTTTCAGTTTGACATGGTGAGTATTTATTGATAACTTGACCCTAGGATCGAAAAAATGTCGTTAACATGGCATAAGGAATTACACGCATTGTCTTTCTAAGTAGTGGCACTTGATAGTTTCTGATTTCTATACGCTTTATACGTGCGGATTTCCGTCTTTTCAATAATGGAGACATATTTACATTGTGTCTGGGATATTATTGAGATGACTCTGTCGAACTATAGGTAACCGACTGACACTGTACGAAAGTGAGTTCAAGCCGACAAATCGAGAAAACATTCGGCCGCATCGACTGCTTAGCTCGAATCGCTGCCTGACGTGTATCTGTCACATTCTGTGGTTCTGACTATGCACGTAATTTCGAGTGTGCACAGAGTGTAAACTGAACTGGTGCAAAATACATTTGTCGTTCCATGGTGGCTTTCCACTGAAATCTTGGGAACGAGAACTTTCTGGAAGGCTAATGTAGCCTGGGGAAATTGTGGAATCCAATTCGGACGTGAAGTCCATTTTGAAATTGGATTCTCTTTTGTGGAATTGATAATGGTGGATTCCTTTGGGCGTTTTTAGTACGGTGCGGGTAACTAAGCTGCTTGCCGATAGGTGGCACCGGTGGCATTCACTTTGCCAATGACTGGCGAGAAAGTTTTTCCCTACAATATAAAGGTAATTTTAATTAATTTCATATGATATAAAAAAAGCAACGGTTGGAAACTTAGCTAAAGTTACCGAAAAATCGTTTTTAATCGCGTTAAATCGTCTTCGAATTATTCGTTAATTTGGGATTCTATTTCTTTTATATCCTCCCTTGTCTTTGAATTTACTTTAACACTTTGGTTCCCCGTTTAATTATATATTCTTTGTTAATTAATACATGCACATATATTCATAAAAAAAATGGTAATCAATTATCAAAAATCACTCACTGTTTGCCGATGCACTATCCTAAATATTGTGTGCTTACCTTAAGTGTTCACTATTGCGATAAACAAACGAACAAACCTAAAAAATGTAATTCATGCTTTATATTATACTATTGTCTTTTTCTATTTTTTCTATCGCTATCCCTTTTCCTATATTCAACTGAATAAAAATTGTTCAAGTTTTTTGTAAAATTCCAAGAAAGAACACGCGCTTTTCATTTTTGTTCGGAAAAATACTTTTATATAATTTTCAGCCTGGAAATATCGCTAAATAAGGAATCTCGAAGCCCCTAAAACGTGAACGCAAAAAACATTGGTCCTTCGAGCCGGATTATTCGAGTCTTTTTGTATTTCCATGGCATTCGCAAAAAAAAACTGATCGCTATTAAATGCATTAAAGTATTATTTAATTAACTAATATTCGTTATTTGTTAATTCCATTGTTAAAATTACTGAAAATAGTAAAACCTCGCATTTATCCTATACGGGCGCGACGACTTCATTCGATCGGCTAATAAAGGTTATGTTTCGGGTGCTCCCGTGTCCCACCTACGTAATAAATTCCACATTTACCAATCCGCGTCTACAATATAGTACACATCTTTCAACTTAACTCGCTCGTGGTATTTCTCTTCTCCCCTAAGCTAACACATACAAAATACTTCCAACCAGGCTTTGCTAACCTTCGCTTTTCTGCTGTGCCAAATATAACGGTTCTTGTTAAAGCTCTATTATAAAACACAAATACCTACGTTAGTTTTATTTTGAAGCAAAAACAAACGGTGCACCTGTTCAAAAGTTTTTATACGGTATAGCTTCCTGTTTTTTTGATTAAATAATTTGTTGTTTGTTGTGTGCGCGTACGGTGATTTTCAATCGATTAAAATAATCTGTAGCGAAGCTGCATCTCGATCATCGGTAAAACAGTTCTCAATCGAAAACATATTTTTCTGATTGCATTATGGAAGCTCTAAAGCGAAAGCGAGCGATTTTAAAAGGCCAGGTAACGCGGATCGTTACATTTAGTGAGACACCGGGTGCTGCTCTGGCTGGAAGTAAATTGCGACAAACAAAACTAGAGCAATATATGCAAGACTTTGAACGTCTTGAAAGTGAAATTGAGGAATCAACCGATGATGGTGATCAATTAACCGGTGAAACCCAATATCGTGCCGAGTTCGAAACAATTTTTTATAGTACCCATGCAAAATTATCAGGGTTGATACCAAATCAAAGTGTAAGTGATTCGCGATCCGATTCAGATACCGAGATCAGTAAAGCCATTAAATCTTTAGTAGAGAATCAGACCTCACTTAACGATATGGTGAAGAATCTTGCCGGAACGTCGCGACGGCCAATAACCATTACAAATATGGAACCAGCATCCGGCCTACCGAAAGTAGTTTTACCAGAATTTTCGGGAAATTTTGATGAGTGGGTTAGGTTTCGCGATTTATTTACGGCTTTAGTGATCTCTAAAAAATCAGTTACCGGTGTCGAAAAATTGGAATTTCTCCTGTCGCGATTAAAAGGAGACGCATTGTCACTCGTAAGCCATCTTCCCCGCAGCAATGACAACTTTGATATTGCGTGGAAATTATTGAGTGAGCATTATGATAAACCGAAGTTTATTATGATTACGCATCTAGACAATATATTTGACCAACCGGTGGTCAAAAGTGGTTCGTTGGTAGAAATTAAACGCCTTTTTAGCACCACAATAGAGAACATGAATGCTCTTCGTACGTTAAAACTCCCTGTTGATTCATGGGATATACTACTCGTTTACATTCTGACGCGAAAATTAGATTCAGAAAATAAAATGTTATGGATTCGTGCATCCAAACAGAGTGAAGAGCAATCGTTCTCGGAGTTTACAAATTTTCTGAAGGATCGAATTAATGAGCTCGAAAGCTTAAATATTTCAAAGACACAATCCGGATCCGGGCGTAATACCATAGCTCCGCTTAAACCCAAGGATGCAGGTAAACGTGTTTTAAATGTAATAATTCCATTGTGTCCTAAGTGCAAGGAAAAACATATGCTTTTTCAGTGCGCGCAGTTTCAGAAGCTCACGGTGCCAGCTCGGTGTGAATTTGTGAAAGCAAACGGAATTTGCTGCAATTGTCTTCGTGCAAAGCATTCATTAGCGGAATGTAAATATTCTAGTTGCAAGACGTGCAGTTCGAAACATAACACTTTGCTTCATGTGGACCGAATACCCCCACCTTTTGTGCAATCAGCCCCTACTTCAAGTCAACCTTGCTTTTCAAATGGCTTCGTATCCGCAGTTTCGGTTCGTGCACCCTCATCGTGTCATGAGTGTTTTACTATGCTGCCAACAGCAATGGTTATGATTAAAGATGTGAATGGTGAACCTCAAACGTGTAGAGCCTTGCTTGATTCCGGATCGCAAGCTACCTTGATTTCGGAGTCGTGTGTTCAACGTCTCGGTTTAAGGCGATTACATGCTAAGATTCCTGTAATAGGCCTTGGACAACTCGAAAGTTCTCAAGGTACACGGGGCAAAGTAAATCTTGTTGTGTCTTCGGCAGCTAACACAGACTCATTCGTTTCGGTTCAGGCCTTTATTCTTGCCACTTTGATAAGCGATTTACCGAGTTTTGAGATTTCAAATGCTAGCCTGTCATATTTTAATAATCTGTCATTAGCAGATCCAAAGTGTTATCGCCCAAACAAAATCGATGTTTTGTTGGGATCGGACGTATTTTTTGACCTTCTCGTCGACGGAAAAATCGTACATCCCTCAGGTTCACCTATCGCTCAGAACACCATCTTTGGCTGGGTGATAGCGGGAAACACTTCATTAAGACGACAAGCTGCTTTAAGTGTTAATCATGCTGCTGTTGATTTAGACGTGCTCTTAAAACGATTTTTTGAGCCTGAAGATCTCGTTGATGGACATCGTACCGAAGGTAAGGTAAGTGAAGCTATAGAAAATCATTTTGTTTCAACGCATTACATTAATCGCGGTGGTAGATACGTGGTTAGCTTACCTTTCAACAAAACACCAGTCGAGTTCGGAGAATCCCGCGGTGCAGCATTGAAAATGCTTTATGCTATGGAGAGACGATTCTCTAAGGACGCGATCTTAAAACATCAATATACCGAATTCATGCGTGAGTACGAGCTTCTAGGGCATATGGCAATCGTCCCACTTAACAACTTCAATCGCCCATCGTTTTACCTACCTCATCATGCGGTACTGAAGCCCGACAGCGCAACGACAAGGCTAAGGGTAGTTTTTAACGCCTCGCATAAATCTGCAAACGGCCTCTCATTAAACGATTATTTACACGTTGGGCCTATGATCCAAAATGATCTTTTTACGTGCCTTATTCGATTTCGCAAGCATAAAATCGCGATTAAGGCAGATATCGCAAAAATGTATCGCCAGGTCCTTCTTGATGCAAATGACGTTCATTTCCAAAGAATAGTTTGGAGGGAAGAAGTAACCGAAGAACCCCGCGACTACATGCTTCTGACCGTAACGTACGGAACGGCCTCCGCTTCGTTTTTGGCAACGCGAGTCCTTAAACAAATTGGCGTGCACAATATGCATCATTTTCCCAGTGCTTCGAATAGCATTATTAACGATTTTTACGTCGATGATTTTATGTCTACCTTCGAAAACATAGATGAAGCAATACAATTAAAAAACGAGTTAACAGATGTCCTCACCAACGAAGGAATGGACCTCCGTAAGTGGTCATCCAATTCGGTTGACTTCTTAGACACCATTTCCCCCGAGCATCGGGAACCAACTACCGAGTTATCTATTGGTGAAACGGGAGTCAAAACTTTGGGTCTGTTTTGGGACACGAAACACGACTGTTTCAAATTCACTCCCTCTATTCCGGCCATCGGGCCAAATGCCACTAAGAGAGAAGTGCTATCGGATATAGCTCGAATCTTCGATCCGTTAGGGTGGCTGTCGCCAGTTATCGTAAAAATGAAGATCTTTATAAAACGTCTATGGATCAAAGGTATCGGTTGGGATGAATTTATTCCCACAGACCTCTGGCGAGAGTGGAACGAGTTCAACGGATCTAAACTCTGTACAAAATGTCAACATTCCGAGGTGGCTACAGTATAGTCAAGGGGAGTTATTGGAACTGCACGGCTTTGCCGACGCGTCGGAATCAGCTTATTCTGCTGCAGTGTATGCTAGGGTAGTAGGAATCAAGACGGTGCAACCTGCGCTTATCTGTGCCAAGACCAGAATCGCTCCAGTCAAGCCTTCTCTTACGATTCCGCGTTTGGAATTATGTGGCTCTTTACTGCTAGCCCAGCTGCTTAGTAAAGTTAAAGAAGCCCTCGCTATTCACGATGTCAAGTGCTTTGCTTATACAGACTCTACTACGGTATTACACTGGATCCAAGGTCATCCCCGATCTCGAAACGTCTTCGTCGACAATAGAATTTCGAAAATTGCAGCCAAGTTCCCTGTGTCTATATGGCATCACGTTCGCTCGGCCGAGAATCCAGCGGATTGTGCCACTCGCGGTATGATGCCAAAATGCTTGTCAAATTTAGATCTGTGGTGGAATGGTCCTAATTTCCTTCGCGATAAGGAGATCGCGTTTTCTGATTTACCGAATTTCAAAGATCTTCCTATGGAAAGTGAAATCGCATTTCTCGTCACTGCAACGGAAACGGTTGAGTGGGATATTCGTATCTTCGAAAGGTTTTCGAACCTTAATCGTCTTTTACGGATCATTGCTCGTTGCATCCGACTCTTTCAAACTCGTGTCAGACCTCGAGACCGAAGTCCAACGCATTTTTTTGTCACCAGATGCAGTGCCGGATTAAGCAAGCGCGGGGCCCGTAGCAAATTTTTTCAAAGAGCCCTCGATCTACTATGGGTTCTTAAGTATAAAGTGGTAAAAAAACAATTCAATACTCAATACTCAATACGTTTATTTGCTATCTATAGGTTACAGTTTTGTGGGTAATTAATAGTGTAGTAAATTACTATAGGCGCTGTTAGGCTCTGACAAGTACAAAAAGCCTGAGATGAGATTTCCTGGCAATTTAGAATAATTTTGATAGGAAACTAACAATTGATGATACTACACAAATTATTTTTTTCAATACATATTTCAGAGTTTAAATTTAATACAAAGTATATTATATTTTTAGGAATAGCTAATGTTATATTTTATCAATGGTATACTTTAAATAATGTTTATATTTATTTATCTGTTCCCTTATTATTTTTGAAACTTTTACAAAGTAACTTTTCTAGATTTCATGTGGGCAAATTTAGAAATAATACTATTCGTATCAATTTTTCTGAGCAAATCATATTCTATATTCATCAAAGCGAGATAATTCAGACGTTCCTGTCTCATAGTGATCCTTAACTCATTTCTTATGCGCTTTAATGTCGAAAATGAACGTTCGCCACTGCAGTTAGTGATCATGAGAGATAAATAAATGCGCAAGGCAATTTCTAAATTGGGGAAACATGATTCTAATGAATTGTCCATTAGGAATTTATAATATTGAATTTCCAGAGCTTCGTTTTTCGTATACTGTCAATCGCACTAGTCACATCCATTTTCAGCAGCTCCGCAAACTGCACTAATTCGTTGTCTAGGCTGTCTTCCAAATCATTTTCATAAGCACTGACTATAATTGGTGTTTTTTATAAAATCTCGTCATAGATTTTAACTGTCGAAATATTCCAAAAACACTAGTAAGTTTTTGATATGCTTTCATGCGTTTGTCTAAAGCAGATAGTGTGCTATCAATAATGACAACAAACACCTCAATTTCAAACTTTTTACCAGGTGTTTCTTTCTCAATAAATTCGTCAAGTGTACTAGAACCGCTAAAATCGTCGTACTTTGTGTTCGCTTGCGTCGTCTTGAAGTCTGTTGCTGATATTCATGACAGCCTGTCAGCTCTTTGGCTTGTGCTTCAATATTTGAAAATGTAGATCGCATTGTTTGGACATATCCATGTAATGATTCATAAAGGCTGTATCCCGTATTAAGGTCTATTTTAGACGATTGCAGCGACGCACTAGTTGCTTGCATGCGTTCTAGGATTCAATTCCACGTAATTGTCATTATTCCCGTTTCCAACTTATTCATCTTTGAAACAAGTCCGTAAGCTTGATTACGACACTCTGCCTTTTGATCTTATATTATTGGAAATGGCATCCAAAACTTGCTTGATAGTGGTAAAACCACATAAAAGTGCCCTTGTAGCATCAGCTCTGGCGGACCACCTAGTATCCGACAACCTTTTCAAAATCGGAATTTTCGAAGTAAGAGCTTCCGTAAGAAGACTCCAACGATGTGTAGAAGCGGAAAAAAAATTATAGAGACTCTCGCGTCTAGATTTTTAACTTCTTTGGTTCTGTAAATAGTTTATTGAATGGATTGCTGTTTATGAATTTGGTAATGATCTTACTATATCAAGATTACGAAATGGTTATGGAAAATTCAATTTGAGGAAATCTCTCTTTTAAGATTAATATTAATAACTATAATTTTTTTAGTCATAACTTCTATAACCCAATATACTTATATTCTAGAAAGTAGATTTTTGGTATATGGTTAATAAATTATACTAAAAATAATAAGTCTGTTAATCTTACAAATAAAGAGATAATTTTAACAATTAAAATCGACCCATTTCAATTCTGCTACACATCCACACTAAATGTCGGGTAAGAGTGCTTGCATACGTCAGACTTTTTGTAGAGCTGATTATCAGGCCGACTGAAATTCTACACATTTATGCAAGCAACTTTTTGTAGAACTTGTGCGTTTACCGTTCGAAATTCGGTTATTTATTTACGCCATGGAAATAGTCGGGTACCGAGTGTCTGACGGTGGATTGTCTTAATAGGAAAAGTTGTAACGTTTCACGTTCTTGTGACATCAAAAAAATTCAATATACCACATCTTAATAAGTTTCACTCAAAAAAATTACGCTCAGGCAGAGATGAGTGGATTTAAATATGCGGGGCCCCCTTTCGCGCGGGGCCCGTAGCAATTGCTAATCTTGCTACGTGGTTAATCCGGCACTGACCAGATGATATGCGGCTGGCGAAGATCGCATTACTTAAACTTTCGCAAAAATCTATATTTAAAGACGAAATCGCTCTTTTGGAACAAGGCCAAGCTGTTTCTAAGAAAAGCAAATATTATTTCTTACGTCCCTTCATCGATCAGGAGGGTGTTCTTCGTGTAGGAGGCAGACTTGAAAACGCCTGCATACCATTTGAGCAGAAACATCCAACGATTCTACATAAGGATCACCCGCTAACTCGTCTTATCGTCAAAGAATGTACCGTTAGTATTTAACGAATTCAAATAAATAAGATTGTCATCTTAACAACTTGCATGCTGGAATGCGGCAAATGACGTATCTGCTTTCGCTCCACTGCTGTGTCATCGGTATTCATCACGTTATTAAGCGATGCATCTATCAATGCCAAACGTGTATTAGGCAACGCGCGATTCCATACCAGCAACAAATGGGCAATTTACCAAGGCAGAGACTCGAACCAGGAGTTACCTTCGGCAACACCGGTGTCGATTACGCCGGCCCTTTCCTGGTCCGCACATGGAAGGGACGGGGTGCCAAGCAACATAAAGTTTATGTTTCGCTATTTGTTTGCATGGCTACTAAAGCCCTGCACATCGAACTAGTTTCTGATCTTTCATCATCCGCCTTTATAGCTGCTCTGCGTCGCTTCGTTTCCCGGCGTGGAAAGTGCCACTCCATTTTTAGTGACAATGGTACTAATTTCGTCGGCGCAAATCAACAGCTACGGGATTCGGCAAATTTGCTCAACTCAGCCAACTTTCAAGAGGATAATACGAACGAGCTTACCTCCAACGGAATCACCTGGCACTTCTCACCCCCCCATGCTCCACATTTCGGTGGGTTATGGGAAGCTGGGGTCAAAACTACAAAGTTTCATCTACGAAGAGTGTTGGGCCAGTCATCTTTAACGTACGAAGAATTTTCCACCGTTTTGTGCCAAATTGAAGCTTGTGCTAACTCACGGCCACTGTGTGCGCGCTTTGAAGGAGACATGGACCCGTTAACGCCAGCGCACTTTCTTATCGCGCGACCACTGACGACTGTTCCAGATCCGAGTATCTTAACAGCAGGAGCGTCGTTGCGTGATCGATATCATTACATTCAATGGCTAGTCCTAGGTTTCTGGCAAAAGTGGTCTCAAAATTACCTGACTGAACTCCAAAAGCGTCCAAAATGGTTGGAAAAATCAAAAAATATTCAACCTAATGATGTCGTCGTTCTGATAGATGAAAATCAACCTCCATGCCGATGGCTAATGGGCCGAGTCCTCAAAACGTATCCCGGCCAGGATGGGCTAGCACACGTCGCATCCATTGCTACAGCAAAAGGAGAGTTCAAACGTCCCATAACCAAATTGTGTCCACTACTCGTCGATTAAGGTTGAAAGAACCTTTCAACGGTGGGAGTAT
The DNA here is from genome assembly GCA_916050605.2 of Platycheirus albimanus. Lineage (NCBI taxonomy): Eukaryota > Metazoa > Arthropoda > Insecta > Diptera > Syrphidae > Platycheirus > Platycheirus albimanus. The sequence goes on along the minus strand of OU696697.1, from coordinate 67,742,360 downwards.
GTTTGCCGATGCACTATCCTAAATATTGTGTGCTCACCTTAAGTGTTCACTATTGCGATAAACAAACGAACAAACCTAAAAAATGTAATTCATGCTTTATATTATACTATTGTCTTTTTCTATTTTTTCTATCGCTATCCCTTTTCCTATATTCAACTGAATAAAAATTGTTCAAGTTTTTTGTAAAATTCCAAGAAAGAACACGCGCTTTTCATTTTTGTTCGGAAAAATACTTTTATATAATTTTCAGCCTGGAAATATCGCTAAATAAGGAATCTCGAAGCCTCTAAAACGTGAACGCGAAGAACACTCACCTTTAAAATCCAGATGAAATGGCCACTGCATCCAGATGTATCTGAGCGTTTACTTCTCTTACTTCTATATGTTGTAGGGAAAACTTTCTCGCCAATCATTTGCATAAAATAAAGTAATTGTCACTGGTGTCATCTATGTGCGAAACCCCAATTTTACTCGCACTGTGCTGAACGCATCCGATGGGATCCACCAGAGAAGGTTCCACAAAAAGGAAACCATTTTGGTAGTTGGATTCCACTTCGTGTTGTAATCCACATGATTTCCAATCTAAATCAGACTTCCAGTATGGTCTGGTTTCCATTAAGTCAATGGAAGCGAAATTGGACTGCATGAGACAACTACTCGTTATTTTGGTTTAGGTAGTGTATACACTAAATTAACAGACGTAATTTTGCAGGAAGTAGTGACAGTCACGTCACAACGCATAGCAGAAACACAAAATTGACAGGTAGCGGTCAGAGAGCCATTTTAAAGAAAGTAGTCGATGCGGCCGATTATTTATGCAAATTGACAATCTGAATCCACACCTGAGCTGTCAGGTTGCTACTTGAATTTTTTGTAATTTCATTTCTGGTCTGTCCAAGAAAGTATGACATAAATGGCTTGTCAGAGCATAGAACAAAACTTCGTTCGTAGAACAACAAAAAAACCGAACCCTGATACCATGCTGCTACTTATTACAGAATCTGTAAATGCAATACTTACCTTTTTGTTTTTCCCGCAAAACTGTCATACACTCAAGTCAAGAAGTAAAGCAATGACAGATACTTACCAGATGATACCAATCAGGCATCATGACATAACGATCTAAGTCCATGTCATGTGAGGTTCCTATTATCTGAAAATATTCTTTAGTTTCGTGAACAAATATTACTAGAACTGTCAAAGAAATGCAATTTCATAGAACTGACAGTAATACTAGTTAATTAACTACAGCGTGGTGCCACCATAATTCAACATTTATGCCACCAGTAAACCAGTCACCAAGCAAAATTCCGATCCTCTATTGCAATCGGAGCCTCAGGTTACATCATGACATTCAAATACTTGCCATAACACACGACGGTATGTGTAGCTTATATCTTGGCAGAAATAATGTAGTGTAAACAGAACGTAACATTCGTTACTTCAGCCCATCTAACTCGCTATGTCTATTGGAACGGCATTCTGGAAAGTAGATATAGGACTGGAAAACCGAGCGGTGCCCAATAGGAATAGACTTTTGTGGAACTTGATTTCGTCTGCATACTTCATTTTGAAGACAGACGCCATAAGAAAACCAACTCCTCACCAGAACCGGGTTTTATTTTACGCAGCTGAACCGCGTCTACCCTTAATTTTCACTCTGGATTATGCTAATTGCACTAGCAATTAGATAATCCAGTATATTATTTGGATTAACCCATTACGAATACAAGGTAAGAACATTTATAGCATGAAATTGTGTTCAGAGCAAAAGAGTTTGCTCCGACGAAACTCAATTTCAATGGCGACACCTGGCGAAGTAGTTCTAACCACGTTCTTTCCCCATCGCCTATAGGAATATCCGTCCGGAAGAGACAGTCGGAGCATACATCGTCCCTAATTGGACAGGGCAGGCGAGGCTGCGCCGATTTCTGGGATATCCAACAACTTTTACCCTACATGTGGAAGAATTCGACCACGTCATCCTATCTTGGAATTACTTTTTTTTACATACGGTGTTCACGTGTACAGAGCCACACCCTGGCATAAATGTACCAAATATATTTTGCTATGCACTATTTGTGCAACGTATTGTAAAGTGGTCGCTGTTTTTATTGATCGGCCACACCCGAACCACTGCTACGCGCACGTTTCTGCGTTGCGATAAGGATTTCGCCCAAATTCAAGGCGAGCTATCCACGTGCGTCCGATCAGTGGCGATCCGATTGCCTACCCATCGACGGCCACGTTCTTCCTCACTATATATATTGTGTCAAGCGGACACCCTTCTTCCTAAACACTGGCTACTAGGCCCAACGTATCTTTGGAAAATATCCAACACCCACTTTCATCATTGGCTACTGGGCCCAACGTTTTACTTATCCATGCTTAAGAAGGAAGATTCTTTCTCAAATCACCAGGACGTTTCGGCGCGTACATGAGTACGGATGCCAGTCCATAGCAGTTCATCAACTCCAAAGATAAGCTTTCGGAGCCACGAGGGACGAACTAATATCACTCCATCTCTATTCACCATTGGGAACATCAGATCCAGCAATTTATATAAGTTTATTTAAGGAAATATAAGTTTATGAAAGCCAGAATAGAAACCAGGTAACAAAAATTAATTTTTTTTATTTGTATGCTGTGTATTTTTGAGTGGGAGCAGTGAAACTCTTACCACTCCACCCTTAACATTCTTTGGATCTATATTTTGATCCAAGCTGCGACCTGACGCGGCGGTAAACGCATGCGTCCAGCACCAGGCAACCACGGACGGTGGTTTTAAAGCTTACTCAACCTACATACGTGCACATTACGGTGCGAGGACCTAACGCCTCCTCCACCCCATTGCGATTATTAAACATATTTGTGCAGAATTTTTTTTTTTGATATTATGAATTAGTCTTCTTATTGTCGATTTATATCATGATGCATTGGTATCTACTGTGTACTTATGGAAAGTGAAATTCTCGGTTTGTGTAGCTTTTCGGTTTATTATTTTTTTTATTATCGTCTTCCGATCTAAGGAGATTATCAATCCGCGTCTTCGAAACCTTTTTTTTATTAACACTCGGGTTGAATTTTAAAAAGAATGGAAGTTATCGAGAGAGTATCACATAGTGAGCCGTTAGTATTCTGTGATTTCGTCGCGTTTCAAAGCCGATTTGGTAATCGAATCATTTAGATCTTCATTTGTGACCAAGGGCCAGTGTTGGACCTTATCTATAAGATCCTACAGTGAATGTGAAGATCACTATAGTAACTAGCTACCGTAGCTTTTAGCTTCGAGTGTCGTACTCACTTCGTCGTCAGGACAAATTTACCTTACCTTTTTTTCTTCCATCATAAAGTTATCTGTTTCTTGGATTTCAGGAGCTTAATCTGCTTTTCAAAGTATTTTTTCAGACTCCAAAGTTTTTTTTGATTTCAGGTTGGTCGTCAACTAAAGCACTACCATCTTTTTCTTCGAGATGTGTTGCATTTTCTTTTTGGAGAACCTGAAATGTACAAAAGTATTGTTAATTTTCATGAAAATATATTTTTTCTATCTCACATGTACTCGATGACAGAAGCTTTAAAGAAATGTGTTGCATTTTCTTTTGCAAGAACCTGAAATATACAAAAGTATTGTTAATTTTCATGAAAATATGTATATTTTTCTTAACTCACATGTACTCGATGACAGAAGCTTTAAAGAAATGCAATTAAAAAAACAGCTGTTGTCTTATTCATAAGCGTACCCAGAAAAAAGTTTAAGAGGGGCATTAAAATATCATCGCTTTTGGATTATTTTTGTATAAACTCTATTTTAAAATTTGTTCTTCTGTTGTAGCAGAACAATTTTTATTTGTATTAGCATTCTCTACTCAAAATAGCTTTTTTATGTCTTAAAACAAATTTTCGGTTGAGATTCAACCCCTACGTTACCCCTTTTTAGCTACGACCCGAAAAGATCTGTCAAAATTTAGCTCGCAGGAAATGTGCCGAGCAATTAAATAGTCAGCTAAATTCTGACAGTACACTGGGAAACAAAAGTTTGAAATTTTAGTTGGAGCTGCGTACCACTCGGCTAAAATGCTTTGCTTAATTTTAGCTTGGCTAAATTTTAGAAAGAATTTTGTATGGGAGCTAAATTTTAGCTCGAGCTGCGTACTATGCTTAATAAATATATTCATTTAATAACATTTCACAGGACTTTGTAGGGAAAACTTTCTTGCCCTCCAAGTGCAAATAATGTTTGCAACCGGTGCCATCTATCGGAGGAACCGAACGGCGACTCACATGATGCTGAACGCATCCAACATGGCCCGCCATCTTAAATAGTCCACGTCTAGAATCCACCCCGACAAATAAATTCCACTTCCAAAATGGAGTCCACTTGATTTCCATTTTTCTATGGAAGATTCCAAGTCATGCGCATTGCAACATTTCTGTGGAAGGATTTTTGAGCGATAGGCGACAAGAAACTTTTCTCTATGGAATCTATGCCTCATCTACACCTGAAACTGCAGAACATGCATTTACACTGAAAACTGCAGGACGGAGTGGACACACTAGCAAATAACTAAAAATCGTTTTATTTAAACGATGACAGATGTCATTTGCAAATCCGTCGTGGGCAAAACACTGTGGGAATTAGTCTAGATCAACTGACATATAAGACGTCATGTCTACCAGTAGTTCGATTGTATCGATTGCCGACTATCCTGTTAGTACATCAAAAGTCATTTAGTATTGTTGTCGTTAGTTCAGAGGTATCGAATTGAAAACAAGTTTGTGAATTGTCACCACTGAAGTCATCAGTGATCTTATTTCCTTTTATACCATCGTGACTCAGAGTCAGAAAATGTCAGGTTTGGATATTCCCACAATGACAAGCGCATTTTCGTTACGTTTTCAGTTCGACATATTTACTTGACATCTACATCAATGTGCCAAAACAATCGAGTTAAAGTATACTTAACGACTATAGTGATTTCGGACCTAAAATCCAAATTAAGACCACTTGCCATCACCGTACCGGTCGTAATTTTATCACCAGGTAGAAGTAGATACAATCATCTGTATTTGGTATTGTCATCAAAACCACTAGATTCCTATTACCATATTACTTACCTCACGTTCTCCAGTATCTTCAGACCCTTAGTTCAGAGTGTTTCACCAATTTGTCGAACTTCATACATACTATTCAACCAAAAATCCAGAACAACGAAAACGGTGCAGTGAGTACTGACCATAAACTTTCGTAGCAATAGACCATGTAGCAATTCGCAATCAAACAGAGCGCATCTGGAAAACAAAAAGTATCATTGGAAAACAGGGCGTTGGCTCATTGGAAAATGGAAGCATTATCCAGAAAGCCGACGAAATACTTCATTTTGAAGAAGACACCCGATAGGAACACTAGACCGCAGCAGGAAAAAGCAAAAAAAACAACCGTGCCGCGGCCATTTTATTCTCCACTAGGGAGAATATTTCCTTAATTGCTGAGCAATTAATGGAAATAATATTATTTCAACTAATACTACGTTTTCATTAGGACAAAAAATGTGATTTCGTTGAAAATTTCCAAATTTGAGTCCACTTTCCATACAAAATAATATTAAAATTTTGTTTGATTTGGACGAAATCAAGGTTGCAAATTATGTGAAAACAAATCAAACGCAACTAAATTGAAACAAATTGAATAGATATTTTCTAAAATGTCAATTTAAAACAAAATTGAAGGCAATGGCAAAAGTAAACAAACCAACATGCAAAGCAACGGCAGAAGTAAACAATACCAAATAACAATTTTGAAATAAAATCCAGGGCAACGGAAGTAGTAAACAAAACAAAACAAGAAGAAAAAATGAAAAGGTTATAAAAAAGAAAAAGAAAGAAGATAGCCTGATGTCAAACCAAATGTGGAAACCTAGATGAAAACACTTTTTTAGCAAATTTTCAAATATCCTAATTTCGGCCCTAATGAAAACGTAGTATAAGGTAAGTGAAATGAATACAATCAGATTGTGGAAATTGTTGAACACCGTCCTATACGTGTTACAACACATAGCAATGGCGGCACAACCCAGCTTGAAATCCTTCGCTAATTAGCATTTATTTCTTTCTTCGATCTAGAATTGATCGTCATCAGAAGAAAGTGGACGAGTGCACGAATTGTATTGGACTGGGCGAGCGAATCAACACGGAATCCAGATTCGAAGGAGGCAGCGTATATTACGAGCTAGTTGGCTCGCAACACCACGTGCCGGCATAGGAAGCCTCAAAATCAAGTGTCCCTATACTCATCAATTTATAAAATACAGCGATGTGTAATCGGAGCATCGAAATATAAACAGATTAGTGTTTTTTTTTTATCATTCTGAGGAACGTATACCTGAGATCCTACTTTCTCGCACGTGGCGACAAGGGAACGCTACGTACGCCGTTTTTGGGCGATTATACCTACTCGCTCATTGCCCTAGGCGTGTCGCTCACCAGTCCATGCATTTACGCATTTCTTTTTATATAATAAAATATAAAAAAAAAAATTTCCATACGACATCCTTTTGTGAAATTTATTATGCGAAATTCTGTGCACCTTTCAAGAAGTTTGCTTTTCTTCTATTGTGCACACACTCGAACATCCACTTGGACCATTTTGGACCACAAATCCTACGCTCAAGTCGTGAATTGATAACGACCCATGGACAGAAGCAGTCGCAACATTTGAAGGGAAAATATTTTGACAACTGTAATGACAGTGTGACTTCACCCCAAAAATTTTGTTTTTGATGTGTGACCACCGCCTTAAAAGCGATGAGTATACTTACTTTTAGATTCACACCAGTCACTAGATGGCGCTCATCCCACATTACAGGCGCTCAATTTCATGGCGACATATTTCCGTTTTCGAATTATTCCCACTTTCGGAGAAATTTCCCATGTCAAAAAGTTCCCTTTTCAGGAAATTTTGCCTGTCAGATTAAATTCCTTCACGGAACAGTTCCTTCATGCTCTGACAGAAAACTTCCCGAATTTAAACCTGTTGAAATTATCTCTTCGGCTTTTTATGTCCGAACTGACAGTTGCACCACTAATGACAGAGAGTTCCAAAGTTTGGATTTCAAATTGGCTCTATGTATTAGTGACAGTATGCTATTCACCAAACCAACTTGGTGGTGAAATTAGTTTGTATAATTTTTTTTTATACCACACTGAAGAGAAACAGGAATTCTGAGATATTTTATTTTTTTTGATGACGTACTTGTCTGGTTGAGATTTTCCCATGGCGAGGTCAGTTCTGAGTTAAAAAAGTATTGTTGTTACATAGACCAACCAATACATACATCAGACATGAGAACGATGTGACATATTTGTTTTTTCATAAAGTTGCATCGGTATGGTGAATTTATTTTTCGCAAAATTTATTTTCCTCTAACTCATGTCCAGCATCCCACATCTGATGGAATGGTTGACACACGTCGGTTGGACAAATTGGAAGACATAATCCAATTGTTTAGTTGGTTTATTCCAAGTTCCATGACGGTGGTGACATCTATGCGTGAGCCTTATAAACTAATAATGCAGATACTACTCTATGGACATACCCCTTAGCCATAGAGAAATTACTCTATCCTCACTGTGAATGGTTTTTAACTCTATGGCCAGCTATAAAAATATGATCGAGAGCATATTTCTTTCCATTTTTCACTCGACCATTTTACCTACCAGTCTCGTGCAAGCAGATAGTATTATTTTACGCAGCTGAACCAAATTAATTTTCCTGTAAGGATTTTCTTCAACTTAAAAAGGTGAAATTCCACATATCCCCTTGAATGTCCAATAGGACGAATTTTTTTTCGAACGATTTTCTTTTTTTTGTTCACGATAGCGTCGGTGGTACCACATGGTGTGGATACTACGACGCTGCGCGTATCCAAGTTGTTTTTTAGGACATCCAATCCTAAGATTATTAGGATATTACATAATCCCAAGGTAGGTTTTTTGTAAATTTTTTTCAAAATTTCTGTCATTTGACATGGCGTGGTTTTCCTCTTAGGAAACGCCAGAGCACATGGTTTTGGCAATCCATGTGGCCATCGACGCATCAGGGGCAGGATCATCTATAAATTTATGAATCTCCTATTACAACGTTACTTACTTATCAACACTGAGTTTTTGTGTTCTCTACGGCGGTATCCGGAAGGGATTCCTAAGGATTTTTAATTAAAGCTCCATACTAGATCAACTGACATATAAGACGTCATGTCTACCAGTAGTTCGATTGTATCGATTGCCAAATATCCTGTTACCCTGCAAACGTAGAAGTACAGAAATAACCAGTGGAATATGTACGTAAAAGAAGTACTTCCTTTCCACTGAAAAAGGATAGGCGATCGGGAAAAAAATCAGTTATATACCTACTGTATATAAGAATATATGAAGCAAAAAATCAAAAAAGTACTGCACTTCCCCGCCAATAAAAGTACTTCCAAAGCACATCCAAAGTACCTACTTCTGGGGATGCCCCTATTTCAATGGATGTACATCTGAAGTACTTTTTTGAAGCGCATATTCCACCAGTTATATTCGTACTTCCAAAGATGCACGCGCTGTGAATGTAGAACTACGAACCAAAATAGACATGAAGTCAAAAAAAAAAAATTAGGAAAAATGCATTTTTATGATAATAATTTTATTATTAAATATATTATATTATTATTTACATATGTATTATTAAAAATATATTTATTATTTAAAGGATTCGCCATATTCTCAAATTATACACAACAAACTCAACTCAACTTAAAAGCTGTTGATGATTATGTTTTGAATCGAAGATCACTCTGACAAAAAGACAAACGACCACAAGAAAAAAAAAGAGACAACATTTTGCATTACATTATGGATTTCTCCTTCGCACAGTTCAAAAGGGAATCGTTAATTGTTTTTTTCAGGGGAAACCAAACTACTTCCTTTGATGTACATATTTCATCGATTGTTACCGTACTTTCTTGTTTGCAGGGGTATACTCTACGGCGCAGGGGAAGTAGTAAATAAAAAAACCCACACATTCGAAGGATATTATTTTAGTTGTAGTAGTGTTTTCTAGAAAACTACTGCGGTTTGGTTTGCAGGGTAGTACATCAAAAGTCATTTAGTATTGTTGTCGTTAGTTCAGAGGTATCGAATTGAAAACAAGTTTGTGAATGGTCACCACTGACGTCATCAGTGATCTTATTTCCTTCTATACCATCGTCTGACAGCCAAAAGTCACAAGGACGGAATAATTTTTCCGGGGACTTTCACTTTGTCAGATGGACAAGAATGACTCAGAGTCAGAAAATGTCAGGTTTGGATATTCCCACAATG
>OU696697.1:67720601-67732800 GCA_916050605.2 Platycheirus albimanus | reverse complement strand
AGAATTAAGATCTTGAAAAAATATGTTGATGATATGTTTTTGTTGCTTCCCAGAGATTCGATTGATGAAATTTTGTTTTTATTCAATTGTATTGATGATAGAATTCAATTTACTGTCGAACGTGAATTTTCGAATAGTATTCCGTTTTTAGATATGACAGTATTCCGTGATGAAAAAGAAAAAACATTTTTTACAAAATGGTATCGGAAGCCTGTCCCATCAGGACGTTTGTTGAACTACAAATCAATACACCCAATGAACCAAAAAATAAGCACAGCGTACGGACTCATCGATCGTGTCAATCGCCTTAGTCACGCACGTTTCTCAAAGAACAACAAGAAGCTATTGATTGAAATGCTTGTAAAAAACGATTATCCATTAAGGCTTGTAAACCGTTTAATCAACCGTTATAACATACGAAACAATTCGCAATCACGATCACTTACAATAAAAGCAGCTACTGATAACAACATTATAAGTCGACACTCCTTACAGTTCGTTCCAAACGTATCACAATCTATTGCAAGATCCATCACCAAAACTTGTGACAACGTTCGTATTTCTTTCAAAAATTCGAACAATGTAGGCCGACTTTATTCGAAGTTAAAACAAAAGCAGCTCGTCGGTGACTTGGTAAATGTTGTATATCGTGTACCATGCAATGGCTGTAATAAATGTTACATTGGTACTACTTCGCAAAAAGTAAAAGAACGCATGAATCAACATGAATCAGACGTCACAAACAATCGGATAGCAAGGAGTGCCCTGGCCAAGCATGCTGCCACTTACAAACATAATTTCAATTTTGAAAAGGTTCAAATACTCGAACGTGAGAAATTCTAACGAAAACGTATGATTTTAGAAGAAATACACATAAAAGCTTGTAAAAATTGTGTAAATTCTAAAAGTGTAGAATCAAAAAATGTTAGTGATATTTATATGAACCTTTTTAAAAAACTTTCATAATTGTCTTAAAATATCTTAAAATATCCAAAATATTTAAAGTACCTATCTGTTTGTAAAATTAGAACCACCCTGTATACGATCCACTAACTGAAGCTTGTCAATTTCATGGAAAAGTTTGACATTTCCTTCACTTCAAATAATTGTTTACGTTTTGCTGATTAAGTTTGCTTAAGATTTTCGCCTTTTTATTTATTAATTTATAATAATTTTACGTATCAATGCTAGCTATTTACATAATTTTTTGTTAAAAAATATTGTTTATATGGCTGTTGTTGAGAAAGTATCTTTACAGACACAGTCGATATTACTTATACAGTAAGTGCTAACATTATAATTTTGTTCAAGTGAAAATTGATATGTATATATATGTATAAATGTTATTGTTATGAATCCACTCTCCTGTTCCAGGCCCTGAAGAAGATTCTAACCAGAATCGAAACGTCGGCAAATATTAAATAAACATCGACTAAAAAACAAAGACTGCATTTGGCTTTTATTATTTTTAAAATTCCTTGTTCTTAAAGAAAATAATACAAATGTGAATGAAGTTGTGTATAATGGCAAACATAACGAAAGTGTGAAATTTTAAACTTATCTTTTCGCGGACATTAATCATTGTAATATTATAAAATTTTTGGAAGCTTACCGCGTAATTATTAGAAATATTTATTTATTTCCATCCCCTTATAAGCAAACTCAAATCGAATAAACTGAACACCGAAACATCTGACGTAAGCTTTGTATGCACCCAAGCTTATGCAAACACAACCCAACAACTTTCAAATGATCTGCCACCCCCAACAAATGTACCAACAACAACACACCGGTACATCCTGAAAGAGTAACTAGAAACATCAATGAAACGTCAGTCTAATCCCGAAGACCACGAAGAGTGAAATTTCATCGAAACACCGGGAAGAAAAATAATTACGCGGTAAGCTTCCGAAAATCTTATAATATAACAAAAGTGGTCCAGAAATGACGAATGTGTTTAACTTTTTACTTGCGATTATAGGTACTATAAGGCAAGTTATGCATTCGTAAAAAATGGGCAATCAAACATAACATTACGATGATAGAGAAGCCTAAAAAAGTGGGTCCGACAATTCTGTCTGTCTGTCTGTCTGTCTGTCTGTCTGTCTGTCTGTCTGTCTGTCTGTCTGTCTGTCTGTCCGTCCGTCCGTCTGTATCGGCACCTACAGCCTAAACGGGTGGACCGATTTGCTTCAAACTTGGTAAATAGTATTATTATGACGTCCTACAGAGGGGTTTTTGGAATTAGCATTCTAGCTCTAAAACTAACGGTACCTGCCATACGATTTTTAGTGAAAAATTAATTTTTCTCAAAAACGGATCCTACGATTTTGATAAAACTTTCTGAATAGTGTTTTATGTGCAAGCTTAATGTTTTGGTTGGAATAGATTTTTCAGGAAAAGTCTTATAACGGTACCTCCCATAGGACCGGTTTTTTTAAATCCGATTTTCTCGTAAGCCACTTGACGAATTTCGATGAAATTTTTAATGTAGAAGCTCTTTTATAAAAGTAATAATAAAAGTTCTTAAATTTTTCAAAAAAAGTTTTTTAAAAAAGTTTCAAAATTTTTTTTCAATTTTTGTTTTTTCCAAAAACGGTTTAATCTATATTTTTTTAATTTTATTTTTCTGATAAAAACTACAAAGTGCTAGAAGTTGGCATACTCAAAAAAAAATTGGAACATATTTTCAAATTTTTTTTTCAAAAAAAAAACTGTTTTTTGAAAAAACTGGTCGATCGATTTTGAAATTTTTTTTTGTAAAAATTCAAAAAAGTAAAAGAAACCTGATGGCTTATTTCATTTTCTCCAAAAAAAACGTTTAAGGTATTGATTTTTAAGTGATTTATAAAATTTCATATGATTTTTTCAACGCTTTTTTCCCAAAATCTCAAGCACTCAAGATCATTTTAACACATTAAAGCAAGTTCGTGCGACCCAGTCGTGCACTTTATTTTGTAAGTAGTATTAATGAAATAAGAATTAATATACCTAAAAACCATCAATCTAGTACCTGATTACTACTATTAAAATTTCAATTTCAATAAATATCAGTTACCTTAAATCTGTGCTAAAAACGATGCATAATAAAGTAATGTTGATGAATGTATTAAAAAAACTAATTTAGATCTAATAAGTTTTCAAGACTGGTTTGATAGCAACATGATAAAATTAAATGTAAATAAAACTAAAGCCATGATTAAATGGTAGTACTAATAGAGCCATAAACACAAACAATCAAACAGTTGAAGAAACATAACACATTGCCCTCTCTTCTGCGTTTGTCGGTTATCCGAATCGATTTGACTAAAAGGGGGTTCCCGCATCAGCGGTCAGTGTTGAAAGTGCAAGCGAGGACAGTGTTCTGGAGACAGATCATTCAAGAATAGAGGCTAGTTAGTTGTTCTGGAGACAGATCATACAAGAATAGAGGCTAGTTAGGCAATACAAATTATCAACGAAGCTTTGGAATGGGCGAAAGATGGAAACAAATCCAACAGATATATCAGCGTGCTTAAAAGTCCGCGAAAAGCCTGTGTTTAGCAATTTGCATACAAAAGATCCAGAAAAAAATAACCGATTTTTTCATTTATTTTAACGAATCTAGATGAACTACGTTATGTACATATGTACAAATTGAAAAACAAAAAATTACATGAATTTGAATTAAAACGTGTCTAATTAATTTGGAAAATTTAAACTACTCCTTCGTCAACATGAACAACTTTGCAAACGTGAACACGTTCTGTTTTAAATAGTTCACGTTACAGCGAGTCTATTGTATTACCAAATTATTTAAATGAATATATATGTAAATTATTTTAGGCTACCAATGTATAGAAATTCAAAAACACGAAACATGGTTCTTCATAGAGGATTGGGATTGAATAATAGTTTACCTGATGAAATTAAATAAGAATAAAATTAACAAAAATCCCAAAAACTTTTAAACGAATGTGTTAAAAATAGATTTATTTAATTTATAGCGTAAATAGTATTTTTGTAATGGATTTTTGAAGTGTCAAATATTGCTTAATAAACAAAACAAATGAAAAAAAAAAACTATTTCCTGAATGTTGTAAAATGGAAATTTAAATTGATCGTCGTATCTTATTTATAACATATGTAGGTAAAACTAAATTTCAGAATATATTAAAGACAAATCTAGGTCAATGCACCGATACTAGTTTTGTACTTTTTTTTTTAGTACAAGTATGTTATTAAATAATATATTGTTTTTTTCTACTTTTTTTTCAGATTTATTTCGGTAGCTGGACTAGTAGAACAAATAATTTAAAGCAATATGTCTGATCGCAAAGCTGTTATTAAAAATGCTGATATGAGCGAAGAAATGCAACAAGATGCTGTTGATTGTGCGACACAGGCTCTGGAAAAGTACAATATAGAAAAGGTAAATACAATTAATTAAATTCCCTTTAAGTTTATTTAGTGTGGATTATTGTATAAAATCACTAATAGCTAGTTTCATCCAAGAAAATATTTGCTCTTTCTGATTTGATCTGTTTCTGTTTTGCAAGTTTCATTGCAAAAAAAAAAGATCAAATCTAGATCAAATCTCAACACGGAAGATTTGATCTCTGATGGGTTTGGAGATTTGATATGAATACATTTCTGTGAGAAATATTTTGTTACTTTTTGTCGTTTGTTGTGAAATTGTGCCAGTCTGTGGTAAATAAAATTAAAATTTCGGCTGCGTGAACTCGAAGCAACCAGTTGTCCTTAATTTTGTCTGTGCGACATTTATAAAGTTAAAATAATCTAATAAAAGATAGGTATGGAGGGTGCAAATTCGACGCCCCCACCGACCCCTTCGGTACCACCCGATATAAACTCTACTAATACAAGACATTTTACTCGCCCTTCGGCGTTATTAAGTGAATCCGATAAGGTAGAAATCCAAACAAAAGTGGATGATGATGGGTGGGTTTACGAAAACAAAGCCAACTCAATCAATAGCGAAAGTTCTAATCAAGATGAAATTGAGATAGACGCCAATGCTCCTTCAAGTAATAAAAAGAGTGCCACTATTGACCAGACTCAACTTCCAAAATCTAACTCGGTGCATATTGGCACTACATATAACATCGCGTTGTCTCCCTATGGGCAGTCAAACTTGCAAGCGGAAGCAGAAAAACAGCTTGGAATTATTCTTCAAGAAGAGAAAGAAGCATATAATAACTTCATGAAAAGGAAAAGGCGCCAACTCGATGCCTCTAAAGGTGCCAAGAAAATTGATATTGATCCCACCAAGGCAAATCAATTTGCCAGCCTTGAATGGGATGAAGATGATGTAGATGCATCCCCCTTTGGGTTGGAGGCTCATTCCAGTCAGAACACCAATCAATCGCGGTCCCAATGACTTGAACAACAATGGGAAAAATATTAACAAGAACAATAACGAAGCTGACGTTCCCGGCAATATGACCGGCATTAACAACATTACCAATGATCATGTCAATCAACATTCATCCGAGCCCAAACGTTGGTGCCCAGCCATCTTCACCACTGGGATATCTTCTAAATGTATCTTAGAATTTTTAAGTAAGTCTAGTTTTAAGTCTTGCGAAATAAAATTTTCATCTGGTAGGTTTAGAAAACTAAAAAATTATGTAAAGGATGTTGCCCTCCACAGCTTTTTTCTACAAATGTTTAAAGATAAGCAAGTTCAGTCTTATTCTTTCACGCCCCAAAATTTGAGAAAATACTCCCTTCTGTTTAAATGCATCTCGGGAGATTTCTCCCCATCCGAGTTACAATCGGAATTCCTCAGGCTCGAGCCCTCGCTGAAATTGCAGGTCAAGAGATTTGAGACAAAATGGCCAAAGGAAAACGACTTCCCGTTAGATATTTTCGTTTGTGTTCTAGACGACTGGGACAGCGTTCTGAAGATTAAATCTATAAACTATCTCCTTAAACACATGATTAAGTGGAACAACGACAAAAAACGCTCGGGTGATCCGCGCTGCTACAGGTGCCAGCTTTATGGCCATATTTCTGCCTACTGCTCTTATGCAGTCAGCTGTGTCAAGTGTCTCAAAGAGCACGAGGCAGGTAAGTGCGAGCTCGAGCCTTCGTCTGAAAAGTCTGCTGTAGCTTGCGTAAACTGTGGATTGACCGGTCATCCAGCCAGTTATCAGGGTTGCCCCAAAAGGGTTGAGTTTTTAAAGAAAAAAGAAATAGTGTTTACATCAATTAAAATTAACAAGGTAAGGGCTAGAAACTGTAGTAAATATGGTGAACAAAGTTCCCCTTGACTCTGAAGCCTTCCCTTATGCAGACAAAATTAGAGAATACCGTATCCAACAGAAACTTCCTTGTTTCTCCCCTCCAGATATACCAAAGGGAGATATCTCCGAATTTTTAGAGGAGTCAAATAGACTGGCATTCCAATAAACCAAGTTATTCATAAAATTAGAGAGTTCTGGCCTAGTTATGTCAAACTAAACGAGATTCAGAAGCCTCGTGCTTATTTGGGCTTTATCGCCTCACTTTCTCCCCCATCTCCATGAATCTAACCCTCATTTCAGATAACATTAACTCTTTCATCTTAAACGACAAAAAAATAGAAATGGAATTGCTTCTCAACGAAACCCTTCCATAATGGTTTACTAATGCAAGAAAATTGCCTTACCAAAAATCAACCTGCTTGCCATTTCAATCAAAAATACGATTTCATCAGAAATAATGACGGTCGAGGGACTGGCATCTTAATTAAAAACTCCATTAGATTTACTCAAAAAGCCTACTCAAACTACTATCTCGGCAACAAAAGCTTCAATTCCTTTACAATCCCAAAACTCATCCAAACTCTTAGCCTTAGTATCAATATATATTCCTTGCAATAGGCCTCAGTCTGAGCGCTGCCCTAGATGATCTCTTTGCCTCTTTATCCAACTTTGACTTTATTATTATAGGAGGTGACTTCAATGCTCGCCACACCCTATGGGGGACTCAAAAATAAACTTTAATGGTTCTCACTCGGCCCAATGGTTTTTTGACGACCACTTTATGGGCTTTGATATTGTTGCACCCCCAGGGCCAACTAGACAAAATTCAGGTTTTCATCATCTCCTCAAACCTCCGGTCTTACAACAATATTGCACGCATTACCTAAGATCTATTTTCCGGTCATTTTTCAGTGTTGTGAAACATTAAACTCGAAAACAATAAGCCCTTCCCCGCAACTTCTCTTTCAAAGACACTAACTGGCCAAGTTTGAACCTTTACAAACATTTTATCTAGTTGCATCGATAACCATAGCAAAAAAAGTTCTCCAACCCAACCATTTCAGAATATCAGATACTACCCTTGAACTATTCAAAAGCAGAAAGATTTGGAAACATAGGCTCTAAAGAATTTTTCATCTCTTCGGTGACCGAACAAATTCTGATTATCAGGAACTATCTCCCCGAATCAGCTGCCTTAGCAAAATCATTCGCGATAAGGTAAAGATTGAAATTAATGAATAGTTCATACTCAATCTTAGTTCCTTAAAACCATCTGCCAATGTTTTCAAATTCATTAATATCACTGGACGTAAAACAAATCCTGTTAACTGCTCTGATCTTCACCGTGACAGCGTTCTAACTACTCCAGCTGGAAAAGTCGAGGCATTTGGTACATATTATGCTGATCTTTATTCTCTCAAAATTCTATCAGAGTCTGCGGAAAACACCCTTGAAGTCAACACTTTCAAAAGTGTATTCAATATTTGGAATTCTGATCTTCGCATCACTGACTTCACGCCTCGCAATAAGTCAGACTGTCCAGCCACCGAAAATTTTGTCTCACCTAGTGTTATTGAATCCATAATCGTCTCCCTAAACAATACAACATCAGCCGGTCATGATAACTTCCCAACTTTATCCTCCGTAAAATCAAGTTTACAATTGCCAAACATCTGTCCCCGTTATTCAACAATTGTATCAACAATTCTTATTTCCCGATCGCTTGGAAAAAAGCTACGCTCATCCCAATAAAAAAAAAACTGAAGTTCCAACAATGTTGCTGACTACCGCCCTATTTCTCTACTGTCCAACCTCGGCAAAATACTAGAAAAAATTATCTTTTCCAAAATTCGTAATTACTTTGATAATTTGGTTTTAAACCACATCATTCTACGGAGCATGCACTGCTCACCCTTCATGACAAGATTTTCAAGGGCCTGAGGAGCAGGCAATGTACTGTTGCTTGTGCATTAGATTTGACTAAAGCTTTCGATTCCGTTTGGCATTCTGGACTCATTTTCAAACTTCATCAGATAAATTTTCCCCCCAATTGCATTAAAATAATTAAAAGTTTTCTGCAGGATCGAAGTCTCTCTGTTTTCTTTGAGAACGAATTTTCTGTCCCAATCCCAATTTTCTGTCCCAATCCCAATTTTCTCGGGGGTGCCCCAAGGATCTATCCTGGGACCATTCCTTTTCAATTTGTACCTATTTGATTTCCCCATACATAACTGCAACTCTGAAGCAATTCTCTATGCAGATGATACCATACTTCTCAGCTCCCACGAAAGACCACGAGGCCCTAAGTGAAGTTAAATCTCATCTCAATCTGGTGATCCCATATTACAGGAAATGGGGAATCGATCTGAATTTCAATATATGCTTTAGAGATGCCTCTAGTAAAGGTCACTACTTTGCTGTCAGCGAGAGCCGCCAACTCGAACTTCATGTCGAGGGTAACTCAATACCATTGAAGAATTCTCTTAAATAGCTTGGAATCCGTCTCCACGAAAGACTCAAAATGAACTCTCACGCCCGTAGTGCACTAAATTTGGGTAAGGCGGCTGCCGCTAAACTAAAGTTACTTCTCAATTCCAAGAGCGTAGAGAAAAACACAAAACTCTTAATGTACAAAACTTTAATTCGCCCCTTGTTGTCGTATAGTTTCCTAATTTGGTTCCAGATCACACCAAATGTGGCCATTGAACTGCAAAGATTCGAAAGGAGAATCATTAGAAATTGTATATCTAAAAGGCGTAGGCCTTTTGGCAAATGGCACAATAACAAAACGCTCTACAATGATTCTGGAATAAAACCTTTACTCGATTATCTGGTCTCGTTAGCTAAAAAAAAGAGTTTTAGCGCTGGAATCCCACGAAAATTTCATGCTTCGGGACGTCTACAGGGAAAATATCGGCCATTCCATTTTGGATCGTTACTACCTATATCTCCGACCAGCATTTTCAGCGAGGACTCGGGTCCGCTTTTCGGTTCCTGGCCCCATTTTATAAAAAACGCTCGTTAGGTAATTATAGAGGCTAGGCAGGCAAACTTCTTTTACCTCTTTCCTTAAACATTATTAATTCTTATAAACAAGCACATTAAATTTATGTACAAACTAAAAATGTAAACAAAAGACTGTAAACAAAACTCTATATAACATTACATGTGATACTATTGTCAATAAACTGCCTTTTTAAGTATAATTTCTTACACATAACATACTATTTACTATTAGTGTTGCTAGAAAAAATTAGACGCACAAAAAAAAACTAAAACGAACCTAAACCAGCTGTGAATATTTGCAAGTAGCATTAAGATCTCCTAGAATATTTGGTTTGTAAAATATTTATGTATAATTAAGTTGAACTGTCCAACATCACTTCAATTTGTGAAAACCAAAATTAAGCTGAAAAGAGAGAAAATAACATAAAAAAAGACAAGATATAAAAAATATAAAATAAAAAATGCTATAAATACTCTTCTTTTCAAAACGAATATTGAGCCTTGTCCTGCTCTTACGCACTCCCATAACTAGGGGTGTCTCTGACGGTTGCAAGTTGCAACTATGTTGTATCCGCCACACATTTTTCATCTCCTATTTGTTATAAACCTACCTCTCTCTCTCTCTATCCACTTTTTATCATAAGCTAAGTTTCTTTTATGGTCTTGTTGAGTGGACTTATATCTTTCATTTCATTCTGAAGTCGTAGCACTATTCATTCAGTTTTTGTGGTTTTCAAATTAAATAAAGGCAAATAATGTATGTGCATAGCCTTTTAGCCCGAAGAAGCAGCTGTTGGCAAGAGTGATTCTTCGTCTGATCTCATCACTGAAGAGTGATGTTGTTCTGAGAGGTTATAGTGGATTCCAAATAGACAAAGTTCTCGACAACTTCAAATTATCCATTTATTTATCAATAATCCAATGTTTACTTCTTCTAATAACAAAAGACAAAAACCAGATGACAAAAAGTCAAATTGCCATGGATACACAACACATCCAAGAAAGGTATGTTGACTTTATGGTGACGTCACATTAATCTAATTTTGTTCGGAGGGATGAAAGAAATAAATTTTTAAATTTTGCAGTTTTTAATATATGTTTGATTTTCAAATACATTTCTCATATTCGTAAAACAATGCGTTTGGATTCTGAATTCCAAAAAAAGATTTGGTAAAATAAAAAAAAAGTGAGATGATTGTGACGTCACAAGACACCAAAATGGCATTTTGAATGAATCAACTTGCATAGGCGTCAGTTATAGCGACCAGTAAAACGCATCATTAAACATTTTCTTTTGTAGTATTTAATATGTTTGAATGCGTTTTGAAACAAAAAGTGTATACCAATGGTGGCGAATTACATAAATTAATTTATTTAAAAAAAATATATTGATTCGGTAATGTATTTTCTACGGAAAACCAATAACTAGATTTTACTGGCAAAAACTCATTTTACGTATCAGCTGATTGTCATGTCACTCAAAATGAAACAATAATTCATTCTAGTTTCTTACTGTTTCGTTCATCCGGAAATAAATTACTGGTACATTTGCGACCAGAAAGAAGAAGAAAAAGATAGGATGCGTTACTATACTACTCAAAACAAAATAAGGGCCACGAGGATATTTTTTCTTCTACAGTATTTTTTTCGGATATCATCCCGATATTTTCTTTTTATGTATGCCATTTTGCTCCCCAGTATTGCGTTAACGTGTAAAGTAAAAATTTTAGGTATTATTTTTCTTCCGTGTACAGATTAAAATCGTTTGCTTCCCAAATTGTGAAAAGGTGCATTTTTGTTAATTGATTTTGTACTAGTTTAAGACAATTCTCTTGACTGTTTCGGTTGTTTTTAAGAGTTTAACGAGTAACTTAATCATTGATGTGTAAAATGCCACAAACCCGACCTCATATGGACATTGTTTTTGCTGCCAGGGCCGTAAGGATGCTTGAGGCTGGTCAGTCCCAACGTTCCGTGGCCTTACAATTGGAATATTCACGACGGGCTATCCAAAACCTTTGGAACCGTTATCAGGAGACTGGGAGTGTATCCCGTCGTCGCGGTTTGGGAAGAATCCGATCTACCACCGCTCAGGAAGACCGGTGTGCGACTTAGTGCGCGACGTGATCGCACTGTGACCGCGCGCATTACAAAACCGATAACTCCGGACTACTGGTACCGTTGTCAGCGACCAGACTATTAGCAACCGATTACACGAAGATCAACAATGCTCACGGAGGCCTGTAACTCGCATTTAACTAACCGGGACTCATCGTGCGAATCGTTTAAGGTTTGCACGCCAACATCTGGAATTTAGTGCGGAGCAATGGCGTAAAGTTCTTTTCGCGGATGAGTGTAAAGTAAAGTTTTTTAGTGACGACCGGCGTTTTAGAGTGTGGAGAAGAAGCGGAGAAAGATTTTCTGATCCTTGCATTCACGAAAGTGACAGATTTGGTGGTCCCAATTTTATGATCTGGGCCGGAATCGGCTTACAAGGTAAAACTGACCTTGTTTTTCTGACTGAGGGCACTGTGACTTCTCAAAGTTACATCGAATGCACGACCACACACAGCCCGGGCGACCATCTCTGTCCTGGAGGAAGCCAATATTCAGGTTATGGCTTGGCCTGCCTATAGTCCTGATTTGAATCCAATTGAATACCTTTGGGACCAATTAAAACGTCGAGTCCGGGCAGCCGAAGAAGATGTGCACAACCAACAACAGCTGATTCAATTGCTCAAAAGGTGCAGGGAGGATATCCCAGATTAAAGCATCCACCATCTTATTCGGAGCATGCCATCAAGGCTTCAAGAATGTGTTTTGAAAAGAGGGGGACATACCCGTTATTAGTTCAACAAATAATAAAATGCACGACTGGGTCGCACGAACTTGCTCTAATGAGTGACAGTGGTTTAGGGGCTTGAGATTTTGATAAAAATAAAATT